>CALYLW010000283.1:23626-66926 GCA_944989445.1 Ampullaceana balthica | reverse complement strand
GGCCGTCCATAAATGACGTCACGCTCCTAGGGGGGGAGGGGGGTCACACTTTTGTGACGATGCGTGACGAGGGGGAGGGAGGGGGGGTTGAAGAAATGTGACGTCACATCAAAATGGTAACTTAAAATAAAACTTCCAATGAAATATTTGGTCGCTTACAATTTATTTAATGACTTTTTTTTTAAATCAGGGCTTCTCAATGTGCGGTCGGTAGGCCATCAGACGCTGGTTGGCGTAAGCTATCAAGAGACGAAAATTAAATCTAATTAATTATAATCCTTAAGTTTGAGAACTCACAAGATAACGTATGAAATTGTTATACTGCGTCGTTTGATGTTGACATCAAATCATTTGTGATGTAACCGCAGCTCCGTCGGCGAACTTTTTTGCCCGTTACCCCGAAATATACAAGTTTATGTGTGCGTTACCCCCCCCCCAACCCCCAGACTCTAGGTACTGCTCACATGACTCGGGGATTTGGGGGATCGTTGTTAGGCAAAATGCTAATGGTGAGTTTTACAAGTATGATAAGTGTCTAAAAATGATCTGAATAGGATTATGTGTAGATATTTTAAGTCAAAACGACACGGAATATCCTTTTTCTTTAAAAAAAAAGGGGGGGGGGTGGAATCTATTTGATAGAATTATAAACGTTTTAAGTTTGATATAATTGTTCGGTTGGTTTTTGGTCAAACGCCCCTGGCCATTCTAGATATAATGATAAATGAGCCCATTTAAAAGTTGTCAAGTATTCATTAACTTTATTTAATGCATCAAATTCTTGACAATCCAATTCGAGAGGAGCACAAAACAACTTTTCTTCTTAGCTCAGTTTTTAAGGCATTAATTTTAAATATCACAGAAAGGATACTTGATACAGTCAAGTGATGTGGATTAAGATTATTGTCACTCGTGTCAATATAAATGAAAGTAGGGTGGATTTAGGTGTCTTCGTATAGTACGTAGGTAAGAAATCTACATAGTTGTCAAATTTTAAAAAATGCCTTTTCTGGAAGGAACCGGTTCAATAATGGGCATATGTTCCAAGCGTTCACGTACACATGACGTATTTTAATATATCTAGTGGATTGTAGTGGATGTTATATGTCCCAAATGAGTCTGCATTACCCCAAGAATTCCCTTTTGACCCCAGATGAGGTTATTTACCCCTGTTCGCCGACCTCTTTCTTACGGGATGCCCGTCAGTCAATTGAGGGATTTTTAAAAAATGCATTTAAAAATATTATTTTTAAATATTTTTTTCTAAACAAAGACGTTAACCGTGATGATTAATAGTCAATGTTTAATTTGTATTCATTAAAATAAAATATAATCTAAGGATGTTAACACAGTTCGTTTTTTTAAGGCTGGTTAAACGTTTTGAAAAAAATGCTTCACGCGGGTTACGATATTACAATGTAGACCTTCACTAAATAAATAATAAATACTTAAATGACAATAAAAGTGATTTGAAACATACTTATTTTCAAATAGAAAATAAGGTTTTTTTGTTTGTTTTTTTGGAGGGGGGGGGGTCAAAGCTTTGTGACGTATTTTTAGAGGGGGGGTCTAACTTTTTGTGACGACGCGTGACGAGTCAAAAATCGGCTAAAATCGCGTGACGTCATTTATGGACGGCCCCTAAGTCAAACATAGATATACATCATACCCGCATCATCATTATATATTGGAATTCTAAGTGTGATGACATGTCTGATCAATGTCTGCCAGCAAAAATGTTCCTCTTTCTGCGATAGTGATGTTGCTGCTGACAGGTATAAAAACCACATATGATTGTTTGGAATTTAATAATAAATATGTTTCCCTCGCAAGTTAATGTTTCTTGTAAGTTTACATGTTATCTTAATTGTAACCAGAATTAAAAAAAAACATTTTCTTGACTTTAGAGCATTTTCATATAAATTAGTGTGTTAGTTTTTAAAAAAATGTTTAAATATAATGTTAATTAAATTCTCGTAATGATATAAAATAATACCCCAAAAATGGTGGGTAAATATTTTGGAGGCGCCCAGAAAACACTGGCTAAGAAATGACTGCAAGGTTTTATCGTGTAAATACCGCTATTTTATTAGAACGGTGCACCTGCTCTTTTCCATATCGGGCATGGATAACCAGGTATCTCACAAGCAAATTTAACGTCGACATAAACACATGTTTCCAACTTGAAATTTATTTCTAGTTAATTCCTGTGAAATATATTTAAGAAGGCGATTTTTTTTGGGAAGGGTTTGTAAACTGTGAGGTTTCATCTAATTGAAAGTTCATAAATATGGCTTTATTAGATTATAGCTAACTTTATGCTGCCTTACAACACCAGGAGCTACCCTACCCCCCTGGCCTGAATACATTTTAAAATACTTCCTGTTTACCAGTCAGTATACACCTCACGTGTTGGCTCACAACATCACTGGGTTATGTTTCATAAGCTGTGATGGTACAAGTGCTGCTCTGGAATGCTGATGAATGGATACGTGCTGCTGAGTGTTTATATAGTGATACTTGTTGCCACGAGTGATGATGAACTGATATTGCTGCTGAGAGTAATGCAATATTGATTCTTGCTGCTTAGAGTGATGATATATTGATACCTGCTGCTTAGAGTGATGATATATTGATACCTGCTGCCTAGAGTGATGATATATTGATACCTGCTGCCTAGAGTGATGATATATTGATACCTGCTGCCTAGAGTGATGATATATTAATACCTGCTGCCTAGAGTGATGATATATTAATATCCGCTGCTTAGGGTGAAGACATATTGATTCAATCTGACACACGGGACTCAATGAAGTGAAGACAAGATGTCAATAGACTCATATTGGGAGCGATGACTGTATGCCTGAGGGCCTCCATGTGCTGAATAATTTGTTCTTTTTACTATAGCCTTTTTTTAAAACAGAAAAAGGGATGTTCCCTTCCTAACTATAATAATGGGGATGGAAATGGTGTTAGAATATTTGAAAACCTCTTAACTATCGGACCACTGCAGTAGTCACTTATTATATAAAATAATTTTCTTTATTAAAAGTGCCGACTGGTCTTGGAGGTAGAGAACGAAATATATATCGTCATGTCAGTTAGCCGTTCAACAAAACAGCAATAGACACTGAAGCTCAAATATATGAAACCTGGGAGAAGGGGAGGGTATTATAACGGCATGTTGTGGGAACACACAAAGAGGCAAACCAGTGGATTCCACAACTGGTCATGAGATGACCTTTAGAGAAACATTAACCAGCTTCCAGCCCCTTCTCCCTCCCCCCTCCATTCCAGGGCTCCGAGCCATTAAATACCTGGACATATCCCAGCATACTTATTACCTGTTGAAGATTCACCGAGTGCATTGATGCTATTTTAGTAAGGATAAATCAAGAGATTGGCTTCCATCTGGGCTTATGATGGTTCAGCCTACCAGACAGTAGTTTCTTGTAGTTTATTGGCTGCTTTTGTACAAATATCCGGTCACGATATTCACTTTTGATTTGAACAGACTTCCCATTTCCGGCAACATTAAAAGAAAGCTGAGTAAATGAACTAAACAAGTTATTTCAATCAAGGCAACACTATCACACACTTTCCAACTAAACAAGTTAATTCAATCATGGCAACACTAACAGACACTTTGCATGATGGTCACAGTCAATGTTCCCTCTAAGGTTCATTGGTCCGTGTGCAAATTAAAAAAAACACGTGTGCAAAGTTCCACAAAGTTCCATTTTTGTGCAATATTTTACAAAACGTTCTGCGCGGTAATTCAAAACTGCAGCGCGGCGTCGGTCGGGCATCTGCGCGGCCGCGCAGCTTAAAGGGAACATTGGTCATGGTAGAAGTTATTGAGCTTGGTCCATACGAACAGCTTTTAAAATTTATTTCGCGCCGTTACCCTTACTTGGTTTCAAAACATTTACAGCGCCCTAAACTCGATATCAAAACTTACTTCTCACACCACATGGTGATTTAAACAAATGCTTATATAGCTGCAAATAAACCTCCATTAGTGGGAGTTCCCGTGGGCACCCATTGTTGAGAAATATTCCTGTTAAGAAACCCACCCCAAGTATAAACCTGTTGCCTTGTTGCTCCGTTATTAACCCTGCCCTAAGTTTTCATATACTGTTTGGCTTAGCAATGGCCAGGTTTCCGCTGTCTTGTTTTCAAAAGCAACCGATGTGAGGGATTTTCTCTTTTTGTTTTTGTTTTTCTTTTTTGAACTGCCTAAAGGAAGTTACGTAGTGAAAGAACGGCGTTGTGCGCATTCTACTTTTCCTCTTGTGCAGAGAGATACATATATACGCATTATTCTAATGCAGTGGTTCTTAACCTTTTGGGGTCCATGCACCCCTTCAGATGCCCCAAAAAAGTTCATGCACCCCCTCGTGAAACTTGCAGAAAATACATAATAAACTATGTTTATTTTAGGAACACAACAGATTTGACAATAGGCAACAGGGAATTTAGTGAGAGATCTGCTTCTTCTTATGATGAATCAGCGATTTAAATCTGGGGTTGTATATGGGCGCCCTTTGACGCGGCATGCCTTGCTTATGGCTTAAATTTTCAGATTATCAGTTTTTATTTATTTTTGTCCTTCTTTTTTCCCCTCTTTTTCTTTTTTTTTCTCTGAATTGTTCATGCACCCCCTGGAACCTGCTTAGGAACCCTGTTCTAATGAAACCGGAATAGGTCTGCCAATGGGATTCAACGCGACTTTGGTATATAAAGATTTGTACACACACAAATTTATTGGCGTTTAATGGTTTTCTTTTTCCATTAAAGAGTTTCTTCCTACTCGTTACTCCATTTAGTTGTTGGCTGGTTGAAGTGTTTAATGTTTGTATATTTCAAGTTTGTTCGGTCTCTTTCAGTGTTTTATTATCACATTGTGCTCACCACGCTAAAAACCTTGGTGCCTGACAGCATCTGCTTCGTAGGGTGAAGGGTTGCATAGAGGAGATGAGATCTACTGTTTTTATTCATTTGTCTAGTTCAGGGGTTCCTAACCAGTGGTGCATGCACCCCCAAGGGGTGCATGAGCAGGTTCCAGGGGGTGCATGAATGATTCAGAGAAAAAAAAAGAAAAAGAAGAAGAAAAAAAACAAGGAAAAAAGAAAGAAAAACTAATAATCTGAAAATGTAAACCATAAGAAAAGGCATGCCGCGTCAAAGGGCGCCCATATACAACCTTTTTGAAAGGTACATCTTTCTGCAAATTTCATTCATTACTTGGCATAGCTGGCTGACATCTTCTCCATCTTGAATGAGTTGAACACATCTCTTCATGGACCTGCTGTGACTGTAATGGATGGTAATGAGAGATTGCAAGCCTTCCTTAACAAACTGCCACTATTCCAACGACGACTAGAAAAGTCCAACTTGGCAAACTTTCCACTCTTGGATGAAGTTGTAATATCTGCTGCAGAAGGAAGCACTGAGGGATCACTGCCTGACAACATCAAAGGGGAAATTTCAGAGCACCTTTCAACATTTCAAAGGTCCTTTGATGGGTATTTCTGTCAAGAAATTTCTATGAAAGACCTTTGGATTCGCAATCCCTTTCTCTGTGACTTGGAAAACATTGATGACAGTGACCTTGCTAAAGATGACCTGATTGATTTGAGAACCAGAGAAGTACTGAGGAGTGCCTTCAGTTGCAATACCTTGATTGAAATTTAGTGCGCCCAGCTAGAGTCCTACCCACAACTAGCCAGTACTAAGGGCAGTACTGACTCTCCTTGACGATTAAAACCAAGGCAAGGAATACGTTGAATGCAGAGGATGACATGAGAGTTGCTTTGTCCAAAACAGTCCCCAGATTTAAATCGCTGATTGATCATAAGAAGCAGCAGATCTCTCACTAAATTCCCTGTTGCCTATTGTCAAAACTGTTGTGTTCCTAAAATAAACATAGTTTATTATGCATTTTCTGAAAGTTTCATGAGGGGGTGCATGAACTTTTTGGGGCATCTGAAGGGGTGCATGGACCCCAAAAGGTTAGGAACCACTGGTCTAGTTAGTCACTTTAAGGGAACTTTGTATAATACTCGTTTGATAAAAGTATTTAATGTTAATATATTTTTATCGATGCATGAACATTTACTGATGCGGTAGCTGCTATTAGAGGGGGAAAAATCGAATGAGTTATTTTGTAAACGCATAAACTCCTAAACTGTTTGAAAGACTCCCCATCCGTCCCGCACAACCGGTCCCTACTTCATTACAACTTAATTTTGCGTTAAACAAACGTAGCGCCATTTTTACCTTCTAAGAACAAGGAGATTGGTTGTGTTTATAGTGGAGGGAGAAATGGCAGGGGTGAGCTGGGTGGGCGAGGGGGGGGAGTAAAACTGCATCAACTTTCTTACCTGTCTTCAGAACAGGCCGCTACCTTCAGGGAAAATTTAGTTTTTTTGTTATACACATCCAAGACTTAAAGCAAAACAAAAGCCAGCACAGACCGTTGCTTACAATGAGGAGTTTCTGGTGCTCGTGAGTTGGGGGTCTAGCAGGGGGGACGGGGACGGACGGCTTTGAAGTTAACACTGAAGTTAGCTCCACTCAGGCAATGCCAGCGTCAGGTAACGGCGTCAGGAACTAATTGCGAATCGAAGCTTACGCCGTCCGTAATGTTGTTATCAATCATGAAGTTTTAGACTTTTAAAAATGTTTGCACTCTGCGACCTCATTCCTTGAAACATTTCGCGAAGTTAGGAGAGACATACATATTAGTGCCAAAAAAAGATATGAATACACTAGGTAATGATGTAAGGGCGCGATTAATGATGTACATCAAATTATTAATATCATTTACTAGTTTGTGCTGCGGCGCCCCCTTTTGTAAGGGCGCCTACGGCACCCACCTTTTTCAAAAGCCCAACTAAATTGTCCTTGTATGATAAATACGTAATATTAAACTTTCTTAAATGTACACAAAGTATTTTATAATAGGGTTGTTGTTTTTTTTATGCAAAAGCCCAAGTAACTTATCCTTGTATGATAAAACGAAATATTCCTGACATGTACACAAAGTATGTATATAATATCTTTTTACAGTGCTAAGCACCACACGATTTTTAAAGTAATTTTAGAAAGCAGCGCACCAAATTACTGCACCAAAAAATAACTCTTTGAGTCAGTCAGCACTGTTTACAACACAAATGCTGACGTCATAGGTTCGTGCGTTGTTTGGTTAATGTTAATCTGGAAACCAAAAGGATTATGATTTAGCGTTAGGCCACAGTCAGCGATAATTGAGCGTAAATATTATATGATGGTAAATGGCATAATAAAGGCTGCACTCAGGCAAGGTGTTAAGTGCCCAGACGTCGTTATCGCCAACCACATACTTCCAATGTAACTGGACATTGGCCTCTGTTATCGCCTATGTTTTGTCACAATCACCCCTTTGCTGTTTAATGCGGAACGATAGGACAACCTTTCAATGCTGATGGACGTCCGAGTGACCTAGATCTTATTTACACGGATTGAGATGACAGAGCAACACATGTGTGATAATTCACGATGCAGTTAAAATGTTAAAATTAAAAGAAGAGAAAGAGATGTATGATAGAAAAGTATGTTGGCAGTAGAAATTATATGCAGATTAAACATTAACACTGACTAATGACTGAATTAAAATTGGCTGGCTCTGTTAGGTTTATTAGGAATATATATTTGATCTCACCATAAGATATGGCAGAGTATGCGTTGAATTGTAAATCAAACTCGACAACAAATAAACCAAAAGGCTATCAACATCTCTAGTCTCATTAGTCAGCACAACTTTGTATAGTCGAAACCTTGCTCCATGTAATATACCCTAACCTCAATATGATGGCAGATACAAGGGTCGCAACACTCTAATTTATGTCGTTATTTATACATTTGATTCCCTTTTTCAAAAAGTTTATATTTTAAATTGAACTTTGAAAGGTAAGGGACCGTCCATAAAGTACGTCACGCCCCAGAGGGGGGAGGGGGGTGTAAGAAAGTGTGACAGTTTGTGACAGTTTGTGACAGGGGGGAGGAGGGGGTCCGGCCATGTGTGACGTCACCTGTTAATAAAAAATAATTTTTGTTCGAAAGTGTGACGTACTTTGTTTCAATATTTGTGACAGGGGGGAGGGGGCTAAAATGTTCAAAAATAGCGTGACGTACTTAGAGTCTTTTTCAATCTTTAAAGGGTATCTCCACAAAAGAGGTTAATGGCCCGCGCTGAGAACCTCTGGTTCACTCTAAACAAGTCGTTACGTAATTGGAGCGTCCGTGCAATAATTATGGAGTAAGCAAACGGGAGAATCTGCATGTTGTAGACAAAAATGTTCTTTACAATAATATCAGTTTCAAAGTTGAACATAAATGGAAATATTGCGACTTGTAAAACAATTTTAAAATGTCATTGTCCTAAAAGATCCATAAGTGAAATAAGGAAGATGTGTTTAAGAAAATGGTATTGTTTGAATCGTATAACGGTTTTAATACAAGATGTTAATAAACAATGTCGCTGAAATTAGCATAGAAAAATTAAAATAGTTATATATATATAAAGATATATATATATTTATATTTATATTGAATTTAAAAAAATGTGGTAACTAACACTATAATATTTTAGTTAAAACATCGTCAAAATCTATTTTGAGGTGCCGCAAATGTTACGATGCCTAAGCTTTGTATTTATCTTAGCGCCGGCTGCGGACGTGGTTTATGATATCATGCGGAGACTAATGGACATACATGTAGTATTAACATTAATTATTTGTTAAAATCCCATAAAACCGAAACAATTTTTTTTAACATCTAGATATATACATGATGTGGTTTCCAAAGTATTTTGCACGCTTTTATTTAAGTCACACTGTTTGTATCCGTCAAATCTTGCAACGCAAAATTAAACCACTTCTGATGGTCATAGAGATCTCAAAGTTTTACCACATATAGATCTTGGATGACAATGTATTGTATCAAAATTTCAGATCGATCGAATGTACCGTAAATAAATTAATGGATTTTAAGTTTATCTCTATATACTATCTGCGTCCGTCTGCTATTTTTTATATCCACGTGCCGAGTTCACCGCGTGACCTCATCCCCGTGGTATTTAAACATTGGGCGGGCGCTTATGGGGTGTTTGTTATAATAAATAGAGGTAAAAATAGATTTTTAAAAACCACGTTTTTATAAGTGGACTAAAAATAAGAAAATAAATAGAGGTTAAAAAAAAATAAATTTAAACCACGTTTTTTTTAAATAGACTAAAAAGAAGAAAATAAAAGCGTTTTTAAAGATTTTTAAAAAAAGTGTTTACTTATTATTATTAGTAAACTAGTTTACCAGTTAATCAGCAAATTGGCTGATTGGACCGTAAACCTACTATATATCGATGAATCGGTACAACCTCTAGCACACCGGCATGTCGCCATCTTTGTTTTCCTCCTCACATGTTCTTTTGTTTCCCCAGGTGTACGTCAAGTTTGTGGAGACCAACACCAGCTGGAGCGGAGTCCTCAGGTTCGGCTTCACCAGCGTCAACCCGGTGACGCTGCGGGGCTGCGACCTGCCCAGGTACGCGTGCCCGGACCTGACCAACAAGCCGGGCAACTGGGCCAAAGCCCTCGGGGAGAGGTACACCACCAGCAACATCCTCCTCCACTTCAGCGTCACCAGGGCCGGCGATGTCTTCTACGGGGTCAACGGGGAGGAGAAGGGGCTCTTCTTCAGCGGCGTCGTCACCAGCCAGCCGCTGTGGGCGATGCTGGATATCTACGGCAACACTGTAGGGGTCGAGTTCTCCCACGCCAACGCAGGTAAAGCTCTTAGATACAAGACTGAATGGTAGTTTGTAGGAAGTGAGCGTAGCTGAATAGACGGAGCGCCCAAGAGCACGGCACGGTGCCTGGGAGTCGGTGGGTGGTGTCTAGAAGTCAGGCTGTGTTGGGAGTAGGGCATAATCCCCGACGCTCAGGGCATGAACCTTGTATGTTGGGTATGCCGCCACCTGGGAGTCAGGGTAATGCATCTGATTCAGGGAATGGCACCTGTAAGTAGGGGTAGGGCACCTGTTAATCAGGGAATGGCACCTGTAAGTCAGGGTAAGGCATTTGTGAATCAGGGAATGACACCTGTAAGTCACGGCAGGGCACCTGTAAGTCATGGCATGGCACCCGTAAGTCATGGCATGGCACCCGTAAGTCATGGCATGGCACCCGTAAGTCACGACAGGGCACCCGTAAGTCACGGCAGGGCACTCGTAAGTCACGGCAGGGCACCCTTAAGTCACGGCAGGGAACCTGTGAGTCAAGTCATGGCACCTGTGAGTTATGGCAGGGCACCCGTAAGTCATGACATGGCACCCGTAAGTCACATAAGGGCACCTGTAAGTTACAGAAGGGCAACTGTGAGTCATGGCATGGAGCCTCTAAGTCACGCCATGGGGCCTGTAAGTCACGATAGGATACCTGTGAGTCACGGCATGGGGCCTGTAAGTCACGGCATGGGACCTGTAAGTCACGATAGGATACCTGTGAGTCACGCCATGGGGCCTGTAAGTCACGGCATGGGGCCTGTAAGTCACGGCATGGGGCCTGTAAGTCACGGCATGGGGCCTGTAAGTCACGATAGGATACCCGTGAGTCATGCCATGGGGCCTGTAAGTCACGGCATGGGGCCTGTAAGTCACGATAGGATACCCGTGAGTCACGGCATGGGGCCTGTAAGTCGCGATAGGATACCCGTGAATCACGGCATGGGGCCTGTAAGTCACGGCATGGGGCCTGTGAGTCACGGCATGGGGCCTGTAAGTCACGATAGGATACCCGTGAGTCACGCCATGGGGCCTGTAAGTCACGGCATGGGGCCTGTAAGTCACGATAGGATACCCGTGAGTCATGGCATGGGGCCTGTAAGTCACGGCATGGGGCCTGTAAGTCACGATTGGATACCCGTGAGTCACGGCATGGGGCCTGTAAGTCGCGGCATTGGGCCTGTGAGTCACGATAGGATACCCGTGAGTCACGGCATGGGGCCTGTAAGTCACGATAGGATACCCGTGAGTCACGGCATAGGGCCTGTAAGTCACGGCATGGGGCCTGTAAGTGACGATAGGATACCCGTGAGTCACGGCATGGGGCCTGTAAGTCACGATAGGTCACCTGTGAGTCACGGCATGGGGCCGTGATTTTCGGTAAGCCACCAGAGAGTCTGGCAACCGTGAGTCAGTGCACAGTTCCTGGAAGTACGATATGACATCCATTGGTTCATGTTCAACAAGGTTCTCAAAACTGCTCTCTTATCTGACGGGTAGAAAACAAAGCATTTGAAAAGTCTAACATAAGGGGAGCATTTTTGGTCTCGTTGAGGCTGAGTTTATACCTGTATTCCACGTTAACCTGTTTACAACAAAGAGGAGGCTAAAAAAAGATGATAAGTGGAGCGTGAAATAGGGTGATGGGGGCTTAGTTAAGGGAGTGAAATAAGCCGTAACAAAACAGTTTGAGTTGCTCGCCATTCACCTTATATATAGTTTCCGGATGAAGACCATTTTAATTAGTGGATTATGCCTTTAATATGACTTAATTGTTGAGAAATCGTAAAAATTGCTCAATATGCCCTGCAGTGGTAATCAGTACAATAATTTGTATCATTTTTTAGAAATGGATTTTTAAATCCCGATAAAAGACTGTCATTTGACTGACTACATTTACATTTAATAAAGACTAATAAGAAAAACCCGTAAAAACCACGTTTTTGACTATAAATCCTTTATGTACGAGAAGTAATTAAAAGAATGTTCATTATAATACGCAGCGCCAGACCATCCAGAAATACAAAATTGCAGTTGTGTCGTAAAACATGTTTAATATAATGCGCACCGATCATGAATATGTTTATAAAAAGAGCTGTCAATAAAATACGCACCTTATTGCGCGACAGAAAGGTTGTTCAATATAATACGCACCGCGACGCTCTATCTCAAAAAATAGCATGATACATAGGAATAAATAAAATAATCTAAAAAATCAATAATTTAATTACGGTACATGCGATCGATCTGAAATTTTGATACATTGTTTTTATCATCGGTACGAAACTGCCTGCAAAATTTCAGCTCGCTATCTTGCGAGCAAGTGGGTTAAAAATCGATCAAAAGTTTTGGCGACAAGGTCGGTCGGTCGGTCGGCCGCAGACACCACGAGTTAATATAAAGGATTTAATAAAAACAACCCGTAAAAAACCATGTTTTTGACTATAAATCCTTTATCGTATGAGACGTAACTAAAAGAATGTTCATTATAACACGCAGCGCAAGACCATCCAAAAATACAAAATTGCAGTTGTGTCGTAAAACGTGTTTAATATAATGCGCACCGATCAGGAATATGTTTATAAAAAGAGCTGTCAATAAAATACGCACCTTATTGCGCGACAGAAAGGTTGTTCAATATAATACGCACCGCGACGCTCTATCTCAAAAAATAGCATGATACATAGGAATAAATAAAATAATCTAAAAAATCAATAATTTAATTACGGTACATGCGATCGATCTGAAATTTTGATACATTGTTTTTATCATCGGTACGAAACTGCCTGCAAAATTTCAGCTCGCTATCTTGCGAGCAAGTGGGTTAAAAATCGATCAAAAGTTTTGGCGACAAGCAAGCAAGCAAGCGGTCGGCCGCAGACACCACGAGTTAATATAAAGGATTTAATAAGAAAAACCCGTAAAAAACCAAGTTTTTGACTATAAATCCTTTATGTACGAGAAGTAATTAAAAGAATGTTCATTATAATACGCAGCGCCAGACCATCCAGAAATACAAAATTGCAGTTGTGTCGTAAAACATGTTTAATATAATGCGCACCGATCAGGAATATGTTTATAAAAAGAGCTGTCAATAAAATACGCACCTTATTGCGCGACAGAAAGGTTGTTCAATATAATACGCACCGCGACGCTCTATCTCAAAAAATAGCATGATACATAGGAATAAATAAAATAATCTAAAAAATCAATAATTTAATTACGGTACATGCGATCGATCTGAAATTTTGATACATTGTTTTTATCATCGGTACGAAACTGCCTGCAAAATTTCAGCTCGCTATCTTGCGAGCAAGTGGGTTAAAAATCGATCAAAAGTTTTGGCGACAAGGCGGTCGGTCGGTCGGTCGGCCGCAGACACCACGAGTTAATATAAAGGATTTAATAAGAAAAACCCGTAAAAAACCAAGTTTTTTGACTATAAATCCTTTATGTACGAGAAGTAACTAAAAGAATGTTCATTATAATACGCAGCGCCAGACCATCCAGAAATACAAAATTGCAGTTGTGTCGTAAAACATGTTTAATATAATGCGCACCGATCAGGAATATGTTTATAAAAAGAGCTGTCAATAAAATACGCACCTTATTGCGCGACAGAAAGGTTGTTCAATATAATACGCACCGCGACGCTCTATCTCAAAAAATAGCATGATACATAGGAATAAATAAAATAATCTAAAAAATCAATAATTTAATTACGGTACATGCGATCGATCAGAAATTTTGATACATTGTTTTTATCATTGGTACGAAACTGCCTGCAAAATTTCAGCTCGCTATCTTGCGAGCAAGTGGGTTAAAAATCGATCAAAAGTTTTGGCGACAACGTCGGTCGGTCGGTCGGTCGGTCGGCCGCAGACACCACGAGTTAATATAAAGGATTTAAAAAGACCTTATATCTCCGAGATTATCATTAATACAAATCATATATATATTTACGCTCAATTATCGCTGATACCTAACGCTGAGGGACATCACTCTGCTTTTTTAAAATAAATTTTGCGTTGTAAGCAGTGCTGATTGACTCAAATAGTTATTTTTTGGTGTAGTAATTTGGTGCGCTGCTTTCTAAAATGAGTTAAAAAATCGTGTGGTGATTAGCACTGTAAAAATTATTATATAAATACGTTGTTTAATGTTCAGGAATATTTCGTATTTATCATACAATGATAAGTACTTGGGCTTTTGACAAAAAAAAATTCTATTTAAAATTACTTTGTGTACATTTCAGGTAGTTTAATATTACGTATCTATCATACAAGGACAAGTTTGTTGGGCTTTTGAAAAAAGTGGGCGCCGCAGCACAACCTATATTATATACATACTTTGTGTACATTTCATGAATATTTCGTATTTATCATACAAGGATAAGTTACTTGGGCTTTTGACATAAAAATTAAAATTAAAAAAAAACTATTATAAAATACTTTGTGTACATTTAAGAAATTTTAATATTACGTATTTATCATACATAGACAAGTTAGTTGTGCTTTTGAAAAAGGTGGCGCCGCAGGCGCCACAGCACAAACTAGTATATAATATAGAGAATATCAAACGTAAAATAACCTGGGAGCCTACGTGTACTTGTAAGTCTAAGTTAAAATAAATTGAATTAAATTTTGCTTTAGAATTCAATTGGTCACATCACCCAAAATTTTGTATTAGAAATCATGTATGTCTTCCATTGGTCATATTACCCGAAATTGTTTAATAGAATTCCAAGCTTCTAACGGTCACATTACCCAAAATTGTTTAACAGATTTCAAGGCTTCTAACGGTCACATTACCCAAAATTTTGCAATAAAATTCATGTCTTCAATCGGTCTCATCATCCAAAATCCCACCTTCGAACGAGTTAAAACTTAACTCCGTGCAGTACATGTCGGAATTGAGAGTGTGGTGGTCATCAAGGTCTAAACAAACTCCACCTGCGCATGCCACCAGGCACATCACCATCGTTCTCAAGGTGAACGCTGCGTAGGTAGGTGGACCAAAGAACTGGAACAGTAACAGAAATGGGACGAGGGCTCAGAAAATACACACAACAATGGACGGGAAGAAGGCGGTGTGGAGAGATGAACATCGGGGGCGTCTAATGCTTGCTGGGATGAAAGGTCAAACGAGAGCCAGAGCCCTGGTTGCACTGGATAACAAAACAACTCAGCTTCGTAGGGTATGCGCTCAAGCATTGTTGCACCAAGAAGCCACCATCATTGTCCGTCTTGTAGTGTTAGCGACAGTCAGAGTGGACCCATATTGGCACTGGGAATAACGTCTTCGTCGTGGTCAGCCAACGGTCAAAATTGAAGGAAGTCCTGTTAAGTTTTCTACGACTATTAGTGTGTTTTTAAAATCCAATATATATCAACGATGAACACAAATAGCAGAATGTGAAACCGATTTAGAGAAATAAAATGTAATAAGTATCGAGGGAGTATTTGTGGAAATTGTTTTGATGAATCCCGGGCATGCAACAGCTTATGGTATAGTTAGTTTCGTTAAGGATGACGTGGATTTATTCCAACTTTTATATTTTTTAACAGTCGTAGGAGGAAATAACGGGAAGTCTCTAAATCTTGGCGATGAGTATTCTAATCATTATTAACATGGGCTTTTGAAAACATACACCGCACGCAGGTCTCAGTCCCCGAAAAACTCACAACATGGGTTTTTGAAAACATACAGGATTGTCTCATAGATTTGGCTTACAGCGCCCATAAATATAAACATACCCAAAATGGGGCATTATAAAGAGACACTGCGACGGATCGGTTGAGATTTTCAGCCCGTGGGTATAAATTTATAAGATTAAGACACGTGGGATCACTTCGAAATTAGGCCTATAATCAAGGGGTCTTATAAAGATAGATGGCCAAGGGGGTCTCGTAAAAATACACAGCGCGCCGTATTCATCCCGGCAACGGATTTGTGTCCGTTCAGAGGCCTGGGCTCGAATAAAAACTGAAACGATCTGTGCACGTGCCCGCTTATTCTCGCCAACCATCAGATAACCCATCTCTGTGATGCAGCTGCTCTCTTTCTGTAGCCGCAAAAATGTCTCCAACCATCAACAATTAATCACCGTAACGTCTAGGCTTTGCTTTTATGACGCCAATCTCGCTGGTTAACATCTTAGCTACTTGCGAGTGCTTTGTCTTTAAAAATAAAGAAGAAGAAAACTCATTGTGTGTGTGTGTGCGATGGGGGAGGGGGCTGCTTTGGTGGCTTCTGTTTGATGGGGGTGGAAGAGGATAGGAGGACGGATAATTGGATGCTCTTGGGGATTACTGTGTTGGAGGTTCAACATGACTGTTGTATTTGATGTTAGACACGGGGTAATGTTTCGGATGTTGCACGCGAGGTATTGTATTGTGTGACAGACAAGCGGATAATTCGCCATTTAAGCAGAGCCATAAAAAAATATAAAAAATTTAAAATACAAAAAAACAACAAAAAACACAATGCTTTATAATACAAATGTGTTTTGCATATGGATGTATGGTCAAATTGCATAAAAATGTCAGCCCCTCTCGATTATACACATACTTAGAATCACAAACATGCTTACCTATTTATGAACGTTTTCTTCATTATTTATGAGTTATTGTTTCATTAAAAGTGTTGGGGTTATTGGAATAAATGTACTTCACTGAGATTCGCCCCCCCCCCTTGCCCCCCACCAACCACACTGGGGTCATAAAGCTTACACACATCACACAATTCTAAAATTGACAACTACGGTCAGCATGTATGGTGTGTTGATAATTTGTGTTTAGCTTCCTGATGTGTGACGGAAGTCAAAATGACAATGCAGTATTTACGTAGGTAAACCACAGACACAACGTTAACACGTTCAAATGGACACGAAAGCGGCTTACTAAACTAAACACATATTCTGTAGGCCTGAGACTAATCTCTTAAGGCCTTGGCTAGTACCTGGGCAATCTGCTCCATCTGTTGAGCATTGCCATACAACATTGTCTTTACATGGGACTCTTCCGCCTCCCTCACCCTCCCCCCGGCTATATCAAGCGCCGGGCAAGACGTCACCAGGTGTTCGACCGTCTCAGAGGCTTGGCTGCAATGACGGCAGTTCGAGTCCCTGTTGTGGTCTAGCCTGTGAAAGTATGAGTTGGTTGGGCAATGTTCTGTTCTCATCTGAGTCACTAAACTCTGGTGTTTGCGACTCAGGTTCCACCACTGGTCTGAACGGCTTGGCCTGGGCATGTTAGCGAATACCCCTCTGGCTGTCGTGTTGTCAGCCCACTCCTGGTACCACTTATTCCGGAAGTGGTCCTTTAGCCAGGTTTTAGCCCCAAGATAAGTGACTGGGGCCTCTGGTTGGGGCAGGGCTGCTCCTGCTTTGGCCAGGGAGTCTGCCTTTTCATTGCCGTTAACATTCACGTGGCTCGGGATCCACTGCACTGTTACCTTACCTCCAAGTCTTTCGAGTCTACCCACGTCCTCCAAGATGGCGTCAACCAAGTGGGTACTACGCTTCTCACTAGCCAGGACTTCGAGGGCTGATCTCGAGTCACAAAACAGTACCGTGTCGAAACCGAAAATTTCCGACCCCTGCAGTGTCCGGTGCACACTTTCCAGGGCCCTGTGTATAGGGACACGAGTAAGGTGTGGAACTGTCTGCACCTGAAACCAACAACCCTGACGCACACCGTCAAACCATGTCTATAAGGAATCCTTGCTTTAAGCAACATACGCACAAAACCACGCATGAGTGGCGTAGTGAAAAGACTCGACTCACTAGTCTAGTTCCCAGGGCAAAGGTACGTGTATGGCAACATATACTGACCGGGAAAAGGTAAGAAAATGCGCCCACTTCATTCATTCAATATGGCTGGAAAGCGGCTTACTAAACACATATTCTGTAGGCCTGAGACTAATCTCTTAAGGCCTTGGCTAGTACCTGGGCAATCTGCTCCATCTGTTGGGCATTGCAATACAACATTGTCTTTACATGGGACTCTTCCGCCTCCCTCACCCCCCGGCTATATCAAGCGCCGGGCAAGACGTCACCAGGTGTACGACTGTCTCAGGGGCTTGGCTGCAATGACGGCAGTTCGAGTCCCTGTTGTGGTCTATCCTGTGAAAGTAAGAGTTGGTTGGGCAATGTTCTGTTCTCATCTGAGTCACCAAACTCTGGTCTTTGCGACTCAGGTTCCTCCACTGGTCTGAACGGCTTGGCCTGGGCATGTTAGCGAATACCCCTCTGGCTGTCGTGTTGTCAGCCCACTCCTGGTACCACTTACTCCGGAAGTGGTCCTTTAGCCAGGTTTTAACCCCAAGATAAGTGACTGGGGCCTCTGGTTGGGGCAGTGCTGCACCTGCTTTGGCCAGGGAGTCTGCTTTTTCATTGCCATTAACATTCACGTGGCTCGGGATCCACTGCACGGTTACCTTACCTCCAAGTCTTTCGAGTCTACCCACGTCCTCCAAGATGGCGTCAACCAAGTGGGTACTACGTTTCTCACTAGCCAGGCTTACTAAATGGCGGCTTTTGTTTTCTGCATGGCATATACATCTTTTTTTCATCACTAAGTCAATAGTTAAGTTAAAAGTTTACTTTAAAAAAATGAGTTAGAGATGTTTACTGCTAAGTAACTAGACGAAGCAACAACTTTTTGCTTTAATACAATACAATCATGGCGTCTTTTAAGAAAAGTTTAAAAAATCTCCACGTTTCTGTTTATTTGCTTGACAAACTGTGTCCGTTTTTTTCTCCCGTGGGGGGTGGCGGGGGGCGGGAATTTCTGGTGTCTTTTGATTGGATGGATAATGGCCTTGTGAGTAAAGAAAAAGAGAATGTTATTGTGAGTAAAGAAAGAGATGGCCACAGGACTCGGGTACAATGCTGAGATAGTCGTCGTCCGTCCCCCGCCCCACACACACACACACACGATGTCGGAGCCTTTGGGCTATGGCAGGTGGTAACGTCAACGAGTTGTTCAGGTGACAGGTGTTGGAGGTGATCCACAGGGGAGGGGAGCAGCCATGTTTGTCTGAGCCGTGGGGGCAGTCCGTAGTGAGAGTGGATGGTATGTTCCAAGGTTATGAAAGGGTGTCACGTTGATTTTGATTATATGCCTGGGGGCGGGCCAGGAGGGTAGAAGCACGATCTTATTCAGAGACCTTGTCAAAGTGGAAATATGGAAATCTTTTATGAATGACATTATTGTACTTCACAAATGTAATGGAAGTTGTTTTAGTGAGGACAGAACCATTTATTAATTTTTTTAAAGGATGATAATATCAAGATGTTTAAAACAAACAAACAACTTAAGTATGTCTACTTTAGATGTACAATATTCACTTTAGCAGACGAATAAAACAACCCCGTAAAAACAAAGTTTTGGACTACAAATCCCTTATATATGAGACATAACTAAACGTATTGACTATGTTCAAAAGTGACAAACATTTACAGACTGAAACCGAAATTATCTCCCCTGGCTTTAAAACTGAGGGGGAGGGGGTGTGGACATGGACGAGTGTAGTCAACTCAACTCCAGGTGGTTTACCTGGTTTAAACACGATATGTGTGCACCGGTGGCTGGCCTGAAGTCAAGTGACCCGTTATATGTAAACGATAGCGACCGCTACATATAGTTTACATAGATAAACTAAAAATGCATTAATTTAATTACGGTACGTTCGATCGATCTGAAATTTTGATACGATGCATTGTTAGGTGACACGGGTCCGTGTGCCAAATTTCAGCTCGATGGCTTCACGGAAAGTGGGTCATTTTTAAATCCCTTATATTAACTTCGCGGCCGTCTCTCTCTCTCTCTCTGTCTTGGGCTCGGCGGGCGGGCGCAAAAACAGAAGTAAAAAATGACCCACTTCCCATGATCCGATCGAACTGAAATTTGGCACACGGACCCGTCTGACCTAACAATGCATCGTATCAAAATTTCAGATCGATCGAACGTACCGTAATTAAATTAATGCATTTTTAGTTTTTCCTTATATGAGGTATGTAATTTTAATTCACGGTTTGTTATTGTTTTTTTGCCACGTGAAATTTTGAGCTGACGCATTGAAGCGACCCAACGAAGCGACGGGCGCTTTTGTTTACATTTTACGTGTCACTCTGAGCTCGGTCAAGCGAATCGGTGACCAGACTTTTCCCCTCTCCCCCCCACCCACCCCTCCACTAGGGTTATGATGCAAAGTTGAGTTAAGACAGATTCAGTCTGTAAATGTTTGAAAATAATCAATACTGTTAGTTATGTCTCATATATAAGGGATTTATAGTCAAAAACTTTGTTTTGTTTTTTAAATCCCTTATATTAACTTCGCGGCCGTCTCTCTCTCTCTCTCTCTGTCTTGGGCTCGGCCAAAAATGACCCACTTTCCATGATCCGATCGAACTGAAATTTGGCACACGGACCCGTCTGACCTAACAATGCATCGTATCAAAATTTCAGATCGATCGAACGTACCGTAATTAAATTAATGCATTTTTAGTTTATCCTTATATGAGGTATGTAATTTAAATTCACGATTTGTTATTGTTTTTTGTGCCACGTGAAAGTTTGAGCATTGAGGCGACCCAACGAAACGACGGTGCGCTTTTGTTTACATTTTACGTGTCACTCTGAGCTCGGTCAAGCGAATCGGTGACCAGACTTTTCCCCTCTCCCCCTCCCACCCACCCCTCCCCCCTAGGGTTATGAAGCAAACTTGTGTTAAGACAGATTCAGTCTGTAAATGTTTGAAAATAATCAATACTGTTAGTTATGTCTCATATATAAGGGATTTATAGTCAAAAACTTTGTTTTTACGGGTTTGTTTTATTAAATCCCTTATATTAACTTCGCGGCCGTCTCTCTCTCTGTCTCTGGGCTCGGCGGGCGGAAAAACAGAAGTCAAAAATGACCCACTTCCCATGATCCGATCGAACTGAAATTTGGCACACGGACCCGTCTAACCTAACAATGCATCGTATCAAAATTTCAGATCGATCGAACGTACCGTAATTAAATTAATGCATTTTTAGTTTATCCTTATATGAGGTATGTAATTTAAATTCACGTTTGTTTTTGTTGTTTTTTTCCTTCCAATTCCACGTGAGTTTGAGTTGACGCCGACCGTCGAGCCGACACCCCCTCACGTCCCACCCCCATTTATTAAAGACAAGGGACATCACTCGGTGTCAGTCTGTCAATGTTTTTTCCCCCTCTCCCCCTCCCCCCCCCCTCCCCCCTCCCACCCACACCTCCCCCCCAGGGTTATGAAGCAAACTTGAGTTAAGACAGATTCAGTCTGTAAATGTTTGAAAATAATCAATACTGTTAGTTATGTCTCATATATAAGGGATTTATAGTCAAAAACTTTGTTTTTACGGGTTTGTTTTATTAAATCCCTTATATTAACTTCGCGGCCGTCTCTCTCTCTCTGTCTTGGCTCGGCGGGCGGAAAAACAGAAGTCAAAAATGAACCCACTTCCCATGATCCGATCGAACTGAAATTTGGCACACGGACCCGTCTGACCTAACAATGCATCGTATCAAAATTTCAGATCGATCGAACGTACCGTAATTAAATTAATGCATTTTTAGTTTATCCTTATATGAGGTATGTAATTTAAATTCACGGTTTGTTATTGTTTTTTTGCCACGTGAAATTTTGAGCTGACGCATTGAGGCGACCCAACGAAGCGACGGGCGCTTTTGTTTACATTTTACGTGTCACTCTGAGCTCGGTCAAGCGAATCGGTGACCAGACTTTTCCCCTCTCCCCCCCCCACCCACCCCTCCCCCCCACTAGGGTTATGATGCAAAGTTGAGTTAAGACAGATTCAGTCTGTAAATGTTTGAAAATAATCAATACTGTTAGTTATGTCTCATATATAAGGGATTTATAGTCAAAAACTTTGTTTTTACGGGTTTGTTTTTTGCGGGTTTGTTTTATTAAATCCCTTATATTAACTTCGCGGCCGTCTCTCTCTCTCTGTCTTGGGCTCGGCGGGCGGAAAAACAGAAGTCAAAAATGACCCACTTCCCATGATCCGATCGAACTGAAATTTGGCACACGGACCCGTCTGACCTAACAATGCATCGTATCAAAATTTCAGATCGATCGATCGTACCGTAATTAAATTAATGCATTTTTAGTTTATCCTTATATGAGGTATGTAATTTAAATTCACGATTTGTTATTGTTTTTTTGCCACGTGAAATTTTGAGCTGACGCATTGAGGCGACCCAACGAAGCGACGGGCGCTTTTGTTTACATTTTACGTGTCACTCTGAGCTCGGTCAAGCGAATCGGTGACCAGACTTTTCCCCTCTCCCCCCCCCACCCGCCCCCCCCCCACTAGGGTTATGATGCAAAGTTGAGTTAAGACAGATTCAGTCTGTAAATGTTTGAAAATAATCAATACTGTTAGTTATGTCTCATATATAAGGGATTTATAGTCAAAAACTTTGTTTTTTCGGGTTTGTTTTATTATATTAACTTATATTAACTTCGCGGCCGTCTCTGTCTGTCTCTCTCTCATCATCTCTCTCATCATCTCTCTCACGGGCTCGGCGGGCGGAAAAACAAAAGTCGAAAATGACCCACTTCCCATGATCCGATCGAACTGAAATTTGGCACACGGACCCGTCTAACCTAACAATGCATCGTATCAAAATTTCAGATCGATCGAACGTACCGTAATTAAATTAATGCATTTTTAGTTTATCTATATAAACTATATGTAGAGGTCACTATCGTTTACATTTTACGGGTCACTTGACTTCAGGCCAGCCACCGGTGTGAACACGTCTCGTGCTTAAACCAGGTAAAGCGGCGTGCTTTTGTTTACATTTGGCGTTTCACGGTGAACTTTCCCCAGCGATCGGTGACAAGACCTTTCACCTCTCCCACCCCCACCCCACCCTTTTTGGGTTAAAAGCAAAGGGGAGTAAAGACAGATTCAGTCTGTAGATATTTGTAAATACTTTAAGTTCTGTCTCATATATAAGGGATTTATAGTCAAAAACATGGGTTTGTTTTATTTACTTTTGTTTTTCCGGATGCCCAAGACAGACAGAGAGACAGAGACGGCGGTGAAGTTAATATAAGGGATTTAATAAAAAAATTATAAATAGTTAAATAAAATTTATAAAAGGGAGATCATCGAATTCTTTTTTTTCATTAAATAGTAATCAACTGATCTCAAGAGTTTTCTACCCTGGCATTAATGACTTGTAAGCATTTGTATTGAATGAAGGAAGCTTTTACAGGCATTTAGAATTAAAATAGACTTGTAGTCTTCAAACTATGTACCTAGGGTGGTAACTAAATATCTTGTAGGGTTAGTGTTGAAGTATTTAACAATGTCCACAAAAAGACCCATCTCATTAGCTTAGCCTCCACTTATTGTCTGCAACTGTTTCTCACAGAGATCGAGCCCCCGGCCAACGCGGCCCAGTTTGATGCCAGTCCACAACCTTCTGATGTCGACCTGTTCTCATTCTCGAACGTCTCCATCAATGACCCCCCACCACTTTCACCAACGCCGAGCTCCCCGCTGCCCAGCGTCCACTGGCACGCCGGCATCCCCCTGATTCCTCTGCACCTCCACGCCCTGCAAGGGAAGAACATCAGAGTCAGCAGCGACAGGACCATAGCGGTCAGGCTCAGAGAGGAGTACTGCAATGCTTTTGTCTTTACAGTCCGACCCATTCGATGTGGAGAAACTATAGTCATTCAGGTGATTGATATCAGGCGTGCTTTGGGCTGGAGGTTAACAAATAAAATTTTAAATATTTATTTATTACAAAAGCATCTTGTTTGAACATTTTTATTTTTGCTGTATTTTAATAAAATAAGTTATGTTGCAAATATGTAAAAGTATTGCAAAATTATATTTTCCAAAATATTAGCCATAATTTAGAAGACTCTTTACTTTTAAAATGCATTATCAATTAAAGAAGGATTTCCTATTGTTGAAAGTTTTTTTTTACCTCAAGCAAATCCATAGGGTCAGAATTTTTAGTAGCTGAGCTTTTCTGTAAAATTTGGTCTAGATTTTGTAGAGTTGCACAACTCCTATTAAAATATAAACATATTTCCCTTGTTATCTGGGTTTGTAATTGTATGACCAAAAAAGAATTAATTCCTTACCTTTGATTCAAGAGCGCAGATATTCTAAATCTTAAGAGCTCTTGTTTTTAAATGCTTATTTGAATGTCACTTGAGACTTCTGTCACAACAGGTGTTGAGTATAGACAGATCCTACATCGGTGGTCTAGGGTTCGGTCTGACAGCCTGTGACCCCACAAAAGTGGATCCCAACAGCCTGCCTGATGACTCCGACCTTCTCCTGGATCGCCTGGAGTATTGGGTGGTGAACAAAGATGTCTGTAGAAATCCTGAAGTTGGGGATGAACTGAGCTTCTATCTTACAGAAACTGGTCAGTTTGTGTTACATGTTGCTTACGTCCCTCACGTTGGGCAAGATGATTCTATTCTGACATTTTTACTCTTGACCTCAGCTCAAGACATAGATGAAACGTTTGATTGTTTTCATTAACTCTAACAATTTGATTTTAGTTGTATAAATTTTATAATATTGTACAACTTTGAATAGAACTCAGAAATCGACAAAAAAATGTTTTAAATTTTTTCTTTCAAGTATAATGCATTTCATAAAAATTGTTTACAGCGCAACATTTAATAATGTATTGAATATGTTTATCACTTATGATTGATTTTAAATACTGTGCAAAGCAAATAACATTTAAATATCAAAATCTGTTCATCCACTGTTTAAGTTTCTTTTCCACTGTTTCAGGGGAAGTCAAATATGCACGCAATAACCAGGCTCCTGTGACACTAATGCATGTAGATCGTACACTGCCGCTATGGGCTTTCTTTGATGTCTATGGGAATATACAGAAAATTAAAATCATTGGTAATAACATCCATCATTGCTTGTAATTTTTGTTTAGGGATATGTTTCATTTTCAAGAAACAAATCAATAGGTATGTTAAGGGCTTTGTGAATTAAAGCCCACTCCAGGCCCCCGCCCCCCCCCCTCCTCATTCCAGACACCATTACAATAAATAAGGATTCACTTTCATGGAAAACAGTTATTTCATGACACAGAAGTTATAGTGAAATTTAAATTCATAATTGAAAATGTGTACTGAATGTTTAGATTTTTGGTTTGATATTGTCAAAGTATGATTCTAAAAAGTCAATGCTCTGCAATTAAAAATTACGATTAAGACAACGGAGATTGATTACTTATTTGTTAATTTTTTATAGACTGACAGGAGAAAACTCTATTGGTTGAAATTATTTAGAAAGCCTCTAATTGCAGATTTTAGCTACATATTTTAAAAAATACGTGTTGCAGTGTCCTTAAGGAGCAGAGCAGCAGATGCACAATTTTTTTTAGAGACTTTTTAACTTTTACAGTAGCCGAACATACGAGTTCCTCATAGGTTTTTAAAAAAATGTAGTATGTTGATGTTTATAATTAAAACTCAAACATCTGGTGCACAAACAAAATAAATAAATGGTTATATTTCTCGTTATAGAACTATTAAAACTATTGGACACCATCAATAACAATTCTCAGTTACATTCTTGTTTGTGTTTTTTTTCAGGCACTACAACAACACCTATCCAAGGTCGTCTTCCCCGATCTCAGTCTATGACCAACTACAACTCCAACGTAACACCAGGCACTGGTGCGACATTCAATGACTTTGGTGATACAGCCCACGCCAACGCCGGCCTCATAGTGGCCATGCCCCCAGCAGTCAGCATCCCAGGGCCCATATCCCTACCCGCCAACATGTTTCGCAGCAACAGCGTGCCGGTGTCCTACCTGTCGTCGGCGCAAGAGGCCGGGGATGGGTTCCCGATGCCCCATCACACGTCCCTGCCGGCCACGCCCCTGTCGCCCACAACCAATCCCCAGGTGGAGGACGGCGCGACCGACTGCAAAGTCTGCTGGGAGCAGACCATCAACTGTGTCCTGTACACCTGCGGGCACATGTGCCTGTGCTACAACTGTGCCACCACCATACGCGGGGAGAAGGGCCTCTGCCCCATTTGTCGGCAGACCATCGTGGATGTGATAAAAATATACCGTTCTTAGCAGCATGACCTAAAAACACCAGTTTTGTTTTGTTTACTATGGACGAACACGTGTGATAAGACAGACTTCTTCTTAAGGAATGCACATATTTCTTTGTGCCAAAGGGACGTTAATCCAAAAAAATAAAATAGGCGGAACTCTCTGTTTAATTTTGTTTCTATGTGTTTGGATGATTCCTGCTTGATGAGATGGTTAATTGCTGTTCGGATGTTGGTCCAGAGATGAATTGAAGAGGTAGTTATAAAATAATAAGACTGTGGATACATGACATATTAACATGGATAATGCTGTATACTGTAGGAAATGTTACACTTTGAAACTGGATACAATCTAGTTCTAAATTATTGACTCTTGGCTTGGGATGAATCATTGTGTGTAAATTGAACCTGGTTTACCAGCTGAGATAAGGAATAATAAAGACTAAGTTAATAAACACAACTATTTTGTCAAGACAGATATCACCTTAGCCTTAAAAATGGAATAAACACTTCTTTTTTGCTGTATTTTATTCGGCTTTTTACTACTCTTGGAACAAAAAAGAAATCACAATTTAATAAGTGGAAACGTTGAGCATGTGTGTTACTATTTCAAATAATATGCCGAAATGATGGTTGCTATGGAAACCACCCACCATTGTTTACATCAACAATATATTTTTAAAAATTGATGGTTAATTTAAAATCAAGTTAAAATGTTTTAGATTATCTTTGCTTTAAAGTTTAATTCTTAATTAGAATATGAAAAAGTTGATGTCTCATAATGATTTAAAAAAAATAATGAAAAATAAAATATTGCCCTTCTTTTCTCATTTATAATAATTTGAAACAAATTTAATCAGTCCCTTTTAGACCTAGTTCAGGTTTTTTTTAGTGACCAGATTGTAGGGCTTGAAAGCTTTAAAAAAATAATTTAAATCTGAATATCAACTTCTTTTGGTTTACATTTGAGTTTAAAATGTTATTAATCTCTGACCATGACGATTTTATATTAATGTTTTTTTATTTTTTAAAATAAATTTTATTTTTAAATTTTTTTAAAAATTCATTGAACAGGAAAAAAGTCGGGATATCTTCATTCTAATTATTTTTATCACATCTTACCACTGTCTTTAAATATGCAAATTAATGTCCCAGTTGAAGGTTTGTCCTTATTTATATGCTAACAGAATCTTGTCAAGGATGCTAACAAATTATGCTGGATATGTAAACAGATTTGTGGAGTAGACAACTGTGTAAAACTTAGGAGAGGAAATTACCTTACACTTTACACCCCAGTTAACTTAAAGCTTAAAGTCCAAATAAAATGTTTTTATATATGTTTTATGTCATTGTAGACAACTACATGTAGTAGTAATCCTGTTCAATTTTTCAATGGATCTAATATTGTGGTTAATCCTGTAGCTTGATTGTATTTGCAAATATCACAACATCAGCACATTTAACAGAAAACCAATTCAAATAAAATGACATGAGAATTGTTAGCTTATCTATGAACACTTTTTTTTTCAAATATTTCTTTTTAGCTTACATAAAATGTATTTACCATTATGGGCTATGGATTGGTAACAGGGTTTGAATTCTCAATAAACTGTTATTTTTAATAACAAAGACAAAACGACAAGTGACAAAATGACAACTGACAAAGCCACAAAACGACAAGGTGACAAAATGACAAGTGATGAAACGACAAAACGACCAGTGACAAAACGACATGGTGACAAAATGACAAGTTGACAAAAATAGTTCAAGATAGAACAATGAAAAAAAAAGGCAATAATTTTGACTGAAGAGTGTTTTTAGTTTTGGCCGCAGAGCTATTGAGTCTGACACCCTTAGTCTATGTTCAAAGTGACCTAGTCGGGGGGACTTCATACTTCATTCGGGGTTCTACAGTAATCTACATTGTTTCTATGAGACCTTGTCGTTTTGTCACCTTGTCATTTTGTCAACATGTCGTTTTGTCATGGAATCGTTATTTCCCCCAGAGAGTTGTTTACTTCAAAATTAAGATTCATTGAAAGTGGTATAGGCCGTGGAAGTCATGTCTGTAAATCTCTGTTGCACAGCATTATTTAATACAAGGACCAAAGCCTTGCCTGCCTTCATCTCAACATCAACTGGGAAGATCCCTGGTATTGGCAGAAGTTGGTTTACAGTGGTGATAGCAGTAAACTGGGAAGATCCCTGGTATTGGCAGAAGTTGGTTTACAGTGGTGATAGCAGTAAACTGGGAAGATCCCTGGTATTGGCAGAAGTTGGTTTACAGTGGTGATAGCAGTAAACTGGGAAGATCCCTGGTATTGGCAGAAGTTGGTTTACAGTGGTGATAGCAGTAAACTGGGAAGATCCCTGGTATTGGCAGAAGTTGGTTTACAGTGGTGATAGCAGTAAACTGGGAAGATCCCTGGTATTGGCAGAAGTTGGTTTACAGTGGTGATAGCAGTAAACTGGGAAGATCCCTGGTATTGGCAGAAGTTGGTTTACAGTGGTGATAGCAGTAAACTGGGAAGATCCCTGGTATTGGCAGAAGTTGGTTTACAGTGGTGGTAGCAGTAAACTGGGAAGATCCCTGGTATTGGCAGAAGTTGGTTTACAGTGGTGATAGCAGTAAACTGGGAAGATCCCTGGTATTGGCAGAAGTTGGTTTACAGTGGTGATAGCAGTAAACTGGGAAGATCCCTGGTATTGGCACAAGTTGGTTTACAGTGGTGATAGCAGTAAAGTTTACTTTGTTTGATTAAACAGAATGAAACATTTTGCAAAGGAGAGGCAAATATATAGGACTTTCAAAAAATCTTGGACTTAGCTTTTTTACATGATGTGAAAGAATGAATTAAAGTGGTAAATGATTGTGTGATAAATGAGTTAAAAATGTTTAATTTTATCTAGTGAAAACTTAAAGTCATGTGTTTAAATCCAAGGCCGCATTAATTAAAAATGTCTTGATTAACTAGAACTAGAGTGCTTATGTTAGTTTGACTTTATCTTTTTTTGCAGCAATATCTTGAGTTAACAAACAAAATGAATAAGTTCACTTTCATATTTTAGAATGCATTCCAAAAGTACATTTGAGTTGATGGTGGAACAAGATAGAACTACAACACTGAAGAATTAATACTACACCTACTGGCTGATTTGTAAAGTCATTTTCATTTGTAACATTTATTAACTACAAATATTGGTTGTTGGTGAGCCAATTATAACACTGTTATCCAAGTGGCATTTAAAGGAGAAAAATACAAATACATTTTTATTTAACTTTTAACGTTTTTCATATGTAATAAAAATGTTTTCAGCTCAAAACATGATTTCGTTTGTTTCCTTCAAAGGGTTAGTTTGTACATAAATATTTCCAGACACTTGAATTGGTCACTGTAATGGTCATATACCCAGCTTGCAATCTAATTTTTTTTTAAAAAGCTATTTGAATATAACACTAACACTCCAATATTCAAGGTAGTCTAGGAATTTCTTATTTATTTAGCTCTGTAATTTTGTTTTCTTGATTTATGATTGTGTATTTATAATTTGTTGAGGAAAATTTGTCTGTGAAATAACTATCAGCATTAATAGACTATGATTTCAATTCAAATGTGTTTAAATGACCTACTTCTGTATCAGTTGCCTGCTCCTAGATCTCCTGCTAAAAAATTCTTTGAACTTTACAAGCAAATGGACAAATATTTTAAACACTAGTGTTTTTTTTAGGAAAAGATAAATAAATAAAAAAATCATTTAATTTCACCATACTCAGTGCGGACTGGAATAGATCCTAAAGTAGCTCCATGAAAAAATGTATATTCTAAAAATTAAAAAAAAATAATGTGTTTCTAATTTAATTGCTACTTTTATAGAAATATTCCAGAGCTCATCATCTGTTAGCAGGAGGTCCACAATATCCAGTGCTAACTGATTGATTATTATGTGTTTGAAATCATATGTAAACAAGGTGAATCCAACAATAACTTTGCTTTCTTCCCCTTACCTTTGGTTGTCTTTACTCTAAGATTTTATTTTAAATCTTTTGGATATTCTTCCATTATTCAGTTTTCTTTTACCTTTATGTAAATATGATTACATGCTCATCAACCATTGTAAATAAAGCCCTTATAGGGAGAATATATATTTTTTTTCTCTTTGGTAGAAATCAGTTGTCAAAGTGCAATGTGAATTTGATAAGGGATGCACCAATGTTCTTCTTTGTTAGCGACTATTCATGTTCTTTGAATGTTAGGTAATTTTCTTTATTATTTAAAAAAATATATAAAAAAGGACTATTTTTCATTTACATTACTCAGTCACTTAAAATAAAAAATTAAAAAAAATTTATTGGCAATTTAGTGGCATAACTGATTGTTATTACGCAGTCAAGTTGAAAATATCCCAATTGTTTTTTGTTTTTTTTTAAAGGGATATGTTTACATAGGAAAAAAACAACACAATTTTCCAATAGAAAGGGGAGAAAGGGTTGGTGCATTTCATTTTCTCTATCATATCATTATTGTTGTCATTGTTAGGTAAACATGGACTGGATGAAAATACTATGAATTGAGAGGTAAGATATTATTCATACCTTAATTAAGAATAATTTTGTTTTTAAAATTAAAATTTTGATTTTAGAAAAACAAAGCAAACAAAAACTAGCCCTGCTTAACTTACTACTGAATTAGCTTAGAAACAACAAGCGTTATTATGCAAACAATCCAAAGAGGTTTTACAAAAATTAGAATGTATCCCAAAAAATCCACTTGTCTAGAAACTCATTTTTTTATTGGCACACAATCTGAGAAACCTTGTCGACTAATTTGTTTTCTTTGTTACAGTTGATAAGATAGTAAAGCTAATTTCTTACAGGATTTTTACAAAAAACGCAGTTTCAAATCAAGGAATGTTTTAATGCATGCAATAATAAGTCTTTAGCAGAGTGTTAAATTGTGCTGCAGTTTTGAAGCAAATATCAGAGGGTTGATTTATCATGTTTTGTGTGGGTTATTTATAATGCCTTGCTGTTGAAGAAAGAAAAAATCATTATGCAATTAAATGTTTTTGAAAAACGTTCCTAGAGGAACTCTGTAATTTTTCAAAATCTTTTTTCACTGACCAAAATCTTTGCTTGTTGTAAAATGATTGGTCACTTGTGGTCAAAGATATTTTATATAAATGTAATGAGTTAGTGTCTTGGCGTTTGGGATGAAGCTGTACATATTTCTTAGATTAAAAAAAAACACTTTTAAAAAAAAATGTTGTATTTGGAGATTATTTTGGTATTGCAGTAGAAAGTACTTGTTGTTTCTCCCACCCCTCTTCTTGAATACACCATGCAGTGCACTTGTTACTCTGTAATATTTTAACCCCTACTTTTGTATATGGAATTTATGCAGCTATGTCTGTGTGACCTGTAAGATAATTAGATAATAAGACTTTGTTCTATATTTGAATTTTTTATTTTGTATATGATGTTTTGTCATTATTGAGCTGGTTCTCTGATTATTTCCATGTAGCCACAAGAAGCGTTCTCTTGCTGACTTAATCATTTTGATTGATTGATTTTTTTTTACTCTGTGCATCCTCTACTATTTTTTAAAAGCATTTTCAGTTTTAATGAAAGGGAAAAAAATCTATTAGTCATAAATGTGCAACATTTGGCAAACCAGAGCCGTCTTTACATCGTTTTGGGGCCCCGGGCAAAGAAATAGTGTTGGGCCCCTGGGCAAAGAAGAGTGAGGGCCCCCCCCACAGGAATAAAAAATAAATATACATAATATATACAAATAGACATATTCCCGAGGGGCCCCTATGCTCGTGGGCCCCCGGGCAAATGCCCAACGGGCCTATTCGTTAAGACGGCCCTGTGGCAAACTATAATATTTTTAAAAGACCAAATCTCTAAATTGATGGTGTAAATCATTACTATATTAATTAATCCATGCTTGCCACGCCTTGTCAATAAAATCACTTAGAGTGTTTGATCTCAAACAGATTAATTTTTTTTTAAACTCTAGTTGTATTAATTGTGCTTTCTTTCATACATTTCCTTTCAAATATCTAAATGCTCTATTATAGGGACCTTGTAAGGGTGTGGGCTGATAACATTTATTCTTTCTTTGCAAAATTATTGCTTTAGCTGTTCAATAAGAAATGCTATTTGGGTTTGATTCGTAATAAGTTCACCTTGTCCCTTTTTCTGTTGCAGGTATTACATATTTGTACAAATATTTATGTCACGTCTTTTTAAAATATAACATTACCGTGGCACACAAATTAAATTTCAAGATTTAACAATCAGCTTGCGAGTGGAGTGAAAACAAAATAAAAAATTACATAAATGGAAAAATTACCAATGGAAAAAAATTAATAACTGATATCATTTCATTTTGAGATACATTTTCATTTATACAATTCAATTGAGTAAATTAAAAATATATTGAAGTTTATACATTTGTGGCATTGAAAAATTAAATGAAGTTAAATAAGTTTTTCAGTGACAAAATCAAACTGCTGCCATTTAACAGCATTCAAATTAAAACTATCACAAACAAGGGGCATGCACCACGCTCATGAGCTTGTAGTAATATACATTGTCTTAGGACAACCCTGGTGTTTCATTCACGCTCATGAGCTTGTAGTAATATACATTGTCTTAGGACAACCCTGGTGTTTCATTCATAGTTGAGTTTTGAGATGTAATCAGATGTGGTGAATGAACTGATTTGTTCCTTGATTTTATTTTCCTACACAACTCTCTGTTGGAACATTGTCCACAGTGATAAGCTGCAATGTCTGCTGTCACCGGTTACCATGGTTACCGTGGCTTCAGGTTGCAGCCATTTTCACTGGAGGACTGTTGTACAGAATTTCAAAATAAAACAATATAAAGATGTTTTTTGTTTTTGTTATTTTAGTCTTGTTTTATGATCACATGTCAGTAAATCTCTGTTACACACCATTATTTTAAAAAAAGGAGTACAGCCTTGCCTCCCTTCATCTCAACATCAAGTTTTCGACAAATTTTGTTTTTCCAAAGTTTAACTCCGATCTTGAAAACATTTACTTGAACTTGAAGTGCCAGTAAGATGTTTCTCCACCAACCGCACTGCAGATAACAAATTTAGTAAAGATAATATTATGCAAGTTGATGCATTAAAAAAAATTATAGAAATATTGTTTATTGCTATCTTTGATTGGTATTACAGCCATGAGGATATCTAGTATCTCCTGATTAGCCAATGAAATGTTTTTTCCACGTTCCCAATTTTAACTGCATTTGTGGTAGAAAAAGTATTTCTTAAAATGAGATATTTTATTATGTTTTTGTGGAGTTGTTCCAGTTTAGACAAATTTGAAGATTTTAAATTTCAAGTAAAAATGACTAACTTTAGAACTTCATTTTTTCCTTTGCACCATTACTCAAATAGAAGATACATACATAGTTTGTAACACACAGATGGGTATTTTATTTTTTAAACAAATGAAAGATTGTGAAACTAATTGATTTAATACAGATTCATTTGATTCACTGTGACTTGTAGTTCCAAAAAAGATGGATGAGCTTTGTGAAGTGATAGGATGTATAGCTCCAACACCTGGCTTAAACTTGAAGTATATTTCATCATCATCAGTCCCGTGACCGTTGCGGTCGTTGGGGGGAGCGCATAGACAACGATCTCCACATTTGCCTGTCTTGAGCGGCGGCCAATAATTCATTCAATTGTATCCCTGTCCATTCCTTTATGTTGTCCAGTCAGCTTTTCCGTTGTCGACCTCTTCGCCGGCCCCCTTCTACGGCCCCCTTCTACAGTGCCTTGAAGGATAATTTTTGTCAGGGTATCATGTCGAAGTACATGACCGAACCTCGCCATCTTGCGTCTCTTAATTGTTAAAATGGTTTCTTGATGACCCGCAATAGAGTTTATTCTGTATCTTTAACAGGAAATAAATTCCTAATTCCTGCAACTTTTTTATTTTTCAATATTTTGTGGGGGGAAAAAAAAAGAATTACATGTAATAAGTATAGGTACTTATTTTATTTTTTTTTAAATTTGTCTGCAGCTCCTTATCATTTTTTATACTACAAAGTACATTTAATTTAGAAAACATCTTCTAAAAAGGTCAACTAATAAATGGTCCATACAAAAAGAATATGGGGCCGTCCATAAAGTACGTCACGCTCCAGAGGTGTAAGAAAGTGTGACAGTTTGTGACAGGGGGGTGTCCGGCCGTGTGTGACGTCCCGGTGTTTTATATTAAATTAATTTTAATTATTTTGTTAATAAAAAACATTTTTGTTGGAAAGTGTGACGTACTTTAAGGGGGGGGGGTGTCCGAGATTTGTGACAGGGGGAGGGGGGAGTTAAAGTGCTCAAAAATAGTGTGACGTACTTTATGGACGACCCCTATCCTAAAATCTCCGTAATCAAAAGGCATTACAATTATTGCCACTGACTTGGATTAATTATAATTGGAGATGACCACCAAATTGTTGCTGATGTAATAAAAAAGCATCTCGCTCACCTGAATGGTAATAAACTTATAACATTGTTTTTAGGCTGTGTACTTCTTTTAATGTGGGGACCTTCTAGTAGTGTGTGTGTTATGGGGGCCTGCTAGTGACTAGTGGTGGGCTGACTAGTTTGTCATAGATCTGCTAGATTTAAAGATGTAAAAAATATATTTTACGGTACGGTAACCTGCTTGTGGCATTAGATGTTATGGGGACCTGCTAGTGGACTAACTACCGTTGTATGTAGCAAGTATCTGCTACATTTTAAGTGTGGAAAATTCATCTGAATAAATGTTTATAAGATCAAGATTTAAAATAAGGTCATGTTTTTTAAGTAGCTTTGCTGTAAAGAGAAGATAACTCATTTTGTCCCCGTTCTAGTGAGTGTATCAATTCTCTCCCATAAGACTACTTTACTCAGTAGATATAGTAGTATAATAACAGAACTATGTATTTTAAATGAGATGCGTCATTCGCCATCGGTTTCTGTCTGTAATCGAAATCGAGATTACTGCGCATACGAGGCGTTATTAGAATGTGTGTCACGTTGTCTGATATCTAAATATTATGCTAAGCTAATCAAATATTCATGACAGGGATCGCCCAATAATTAAGTCGGCCAACCTTTGAGTACGAACCACCTAGTTACCAGTGAGGAAGATGTATAGATCTGTGCCGTTTTCGGAAGTATATTTTTTGTAAATTCAAAGACTATTAGTATTCAAGGATTACACACAAAAACCAACACATTGAATTGAAACTATTTATGAGTTACTTAATATAATCTAACTAAGGACCGTTGTTGATACTCTGTATAAGTTATCATAGATTTATTGTTATCAGCTGAAGTTATCTGTCATTAAAAGTGTTAGCACTAAAAAGTGCAAAATATTTACACGGATTAAAATTCCTAGTGATCAATAATTCAAATGTTAAGACTTGTAATTTTTGCACAAAGAATAACAAAATAACAACAAAAACAAACAAACAAAATAGACGAAACTGTGAAAGAAATAAAGACAAGATGCCATTTCTGAAGTCGTCAAGTAGTCCACTTTAACACAGGCTTTCATTTATAATTTATAAACAAGTAAACCCAAGTAAACTGTTGATGTTTAGGAATATGGCGCGGACGGTTGGAGACCTCATAAAGGCGGTAGTGACCATCGGCTGTTTGATAAATCATGGGCGTGTCTCCGGTCTATTGTGTGAGGGGGACGGCCCGTGCCGGTGTAAGTACAACGACGGCTCGGGCACGGTGGACATTAGCAGTCTGGGGAACCAGGACGGCACTGCCAGGTTAGTTTGTCATGTCTCACAGCATCGTCGTCTGTCACAAATATTGCCATCTGTCACATTGTCATAACTTTGTTACATGTCACAACAATGTCATCCACCACAACATTGACGTCATGTGCGATCAGCATATTGTCACGTAAGGCGAGGTTTTGTTGTTCACTGGGATCACATTTTTGTCTGTTGTGGTCAGCTTACTGTCATCTGTCATCAGCTTATTGTCACCTGTCATCAACTTACTGTCATCTGTCATCAGCTTATTGTCATCTGTCATCAACTTACTGTCACCAGGGGATAAGCTTATCCTCAATTAAGGCCAGTCTCACTGTCCTTTGTTGGTCAAACAATTGTCATCTGTGACAGATTTTTTCCCCCCTACTATTTCCACGTTTGTTGTTAAGCGTAAAGGTAGTCTATTTATTGTCGTCTGAATTTGTTGTCAGATTTGTTGTACTTTAAAAAAATAAAACAAAATGACGCACCTGTTGACTGTCTCCCTGTTTTGCTAAGAGAGTATGGTACACCAACTAACAGCATCTTATTGTCAATATTAGCGATATTAACATCACAGACATAAAAAAACATTATTTGTTTCCTTAAGATAAAAAGTAAAAAAGTTCATTGGTTTGACTTATGGTCACATGATAAAATCTTTTCAATGTCAACAATACATTGGACGCGGTGGTCGAGTGGCAGCGCACTGGACTGTCGTACCGATGGTCACGGGCTCGAATCCGTGTGAGGGTTTGTTCCCGGGGCCTAGGGCGTCCCTGAGTCACCCCGCTCCGAATGGGTACCTAACTACATGTAGTGTAGTTAGGCGGCTGGGTAATGCGTGGAACCCACAAAGCCGTGGCCTGTGAATGCTGCATCACTTGCCAACAGATCATCTGTCATAGTCTGTGGACGCAACTATCTTCTGCATAGAAGGAGCGTCTGTATAGATAAGATAAGATAAGATAATTGCTGATCTGTCGCACGATGCGCATTATATTAAACATGTTATATAACCCTTTTCCCGTGATCATATCTAGCTGAAATTTAGAAATAATTGCATGTTTTCCCCTAAGTATGTATCTCCGATGTCTCTGCCGCAATAAGCCTCACATTTGATTTATAAATTAAGAAAAGTTAAGCTCAAATAAATTTGTTTTTAGATTTCCAGATGTTGTCGCCTCCTTTGACGGCAGCTCATACGCCTACAATCCATGTTTCCCAGCAACTCTTGGGTCGTGCAAAGATGCTGCGGTAAGTAGAGCTGGATAAAGTATGGATTTATCCAATTTTACTCTTTCAATGACACCCCCCCCCAAGGAGACTTTAAAAAATTGTCGTTGCTGTGAATTAGTGCTGACAAACACGTGAATGTTCATATGTTTCTGTTGTTGCTGTGAATTAGTGCTGACAAACACGTGAATGTTCATATGTTTCTGTTGTTGCTGTGAATTAGTGCTGACAAACACGCGAATGTTCATATGTTTCTGTTGTTGCTGTGAATTAGTGCTGACAAACACGTGAATGTTCATATGTTTCTGTTGTTGCTGTGAATTAGTGCTGACAAACACGTGAATATGTATATGTTTCTATGTGTATTTTATGTGTTATGTTGGGCTTGAGAGCTTGCAAATATCATGATAAATAAATCACATTCTTCTTTGACTCTCATTATTTCTGAGATATGCAGTTGAAAAGAAATTATGTTAAATACACTATTTCTTTTGCCATTATGAAATTTTAACATGTCTTTTGACGTTTACAATATCTTGTTGTACCGTTTGCCCACGAGTTACAAATTTAACACTATTTCTTTTTCTCCACTATCCAAATTGATGCCCCCAGGCATGTAAAAAATCAGGCAGCGATTACATAGATATGGGCAAGCAATCTACGGCAACTTGGTCATACACGGGTTACTACCCCTTGGTGACCTACACTACACCAGATGGCAAGTTCGTATTTCATTATTATTTGATTCATGTTACAGAGAATTTGTGTTTTTTTCCCTCTTGAATTCAGTCGTCATAATTTTCTTTTTCTTTTTTGACAATTTCTAAACTATTTGGTTTACCCGGTTGTACACTTCACATTGTACGCTGTAGATCTGTTCTTTCTAATTGAATTTTTTTGTTGTATTTTTTGGTCTGTTCACCCATAGAAAAGCTGAGGTCATGCATCTCTGTGACGCTGGTCGTCAGACTCCACAGTTGGATGTCATTGGAGAGGTCATCGCCGGGACAGTGGTCAGTGCATTAAACTAACTTTTAACCTGGGTGGTGGGTAGGCCTGTCAAAGGGTACCCGGGACCCGGGTACCCGTTGCCGTGTAATTACCCGGGTAGTAAAATTCCCCTCGGGTACCCGTGAAAATTTGGCTTCAATGTCTATATTAACCGTAGACTAAACTTCGGCTCCCATGCGGCTTTTTTTGTGTGTTGACATTGTGGCTCGCGAAACAATTTATCAAATGAAATTTTGTGTTTCCAAAATATGCTTAAAATTACATCTAAAGAGAAATATCTGTCAACGGGAAGTATCTGCCAATGGGAAATAACATACGGTCCCAACAACCTACAATGTATTTTGATACATCTTTTTTCTCTCAACGTGAAACAGAAATCGCACAACAACAAATTTTTTTATTCTTAAAAAGAATCCTATAAAGAAAACAAAAGTCCTCTGCCAAAGAAAAGGATGGACTGCTTAGCTTAGAGATGAAAGACGCTGTTTGTTAATTAAAAAAACATCCCTGCTTTGACTAACTTTGCTTTGAAATACGCCCATTGATACTAGCTAATGTTGTTTATCTACCCCCTTCTCCCCCCTTCACTCCCACATCCACACCCCTTGCATTCACTTGTACTTCTTGTGTTCATTAACACGTGGTGACCTAGAAAAATTGATGCTAATAATGCGTACAAGGTTGTCAGCATTTAAATTTAATAAATTAAATAGTTACTAACAGTGTAAGATGGGTAAACGTCGGCCGTGAGAATGGACTGCATAGAGATGAAAGAGGCCGTGTTTGTTTTTTGTTCCTAAAAACACCATTTGCTTTGACACTAACTTTGCTTTGAAATAGCCGACAGTGGGTCACCGATTGATACTATCTAATGTCGTTTTTATACCCCCCCCCCTTTCTTCAATCCTATAACCATGTGTTTCTCAAACTTTTTAGTATGGCAGACCGAAAGGAATTTTTTACAGGAACCGGCGCACTATTTTCCCTGTACTTACATGGTAGCGAAATGTATTTTATTTCCTTTTATTTCATTCATTTATAAGCTTAGCGTTAAAAATGACAAATTCTTTTGGGTTAGTATTATTGGTAGCAATTGGAGGATTATAATTATATTTTTCTCTCCTCTCTTGATAACTTCCGCGGACCACCACTTTGAGAAGCACTGATATAACCGACACACCTTGCATTCGCATGTTTTTCTTGCGTTGATTAACACCTGTTTGCCTAGCCCAAAAATTGATATCAATAATACACCCAAAGTTAATAAGATGGGTAAGATGTCGTATGGAATCAGGCCAATCAGTATCAGTTGACAGCGACACCGCAAAATGCAACCGTTGCAATGAAATTGTGTCTGCGAAAGGTGGCAAACCAACGTGATAAAACACACCTGAAAGCTATTCATAAAATTGATATTGATGAACAAACCGCCGATCCACCCAATATCAGAAATTTGTTGGTGTCAACAAAAGCAGTACCACTGACCAAAGCACGATAACTTGAGATTTACCGCAGTATTGCGTTCTTCATCGCCCTTGGCATCGACTACCGACGCCAAGTGGATATTAACATTAAAGGTATATGTTACGTCAATGTTACGTCATTGCTGTTGACATTTTGTTTGCATGTTCAGTTTACTGTAGTTTTAGTTTATGAGTATGACGAATGCATTTACAGCAGGAATTGAACAAAAGTTTTTAGTGCATTATATTTAATTGTAGTTGCTGAAAGTAAGCCGTTAGCTACTACTACTGCGTGAAATGAGGTGCATGGATGGTGGCTAGGTTGCATTGTATAGCGGTATTGATGAGGAAAGTTATGCGACGTTTAGAACGGGTAACCCGGGTACCCGTTCGATATTTTCACGGGTACCCGGGCAGCTTTTTTCAACAAAATTGACAGCCCTAGTGGTGGGCTGGGGGGGGGGAGGGGTGATGTTTCCTTTCATCTGCGCCGCTGCGCAGATATCGGATCAACACCGCTCATCAGTTTTGAATTGCCGCGCAGCAAATTTTGAAATTGATAATAAAATATCCGACTTTGTTCACATACAAAATAAGGATACTGTGCAACTTTGCATACGGACCAACGAATCTTAGAGACTTGGAGGGCGTATTTGTTTGTGGGGGCGGGGGGGGGGCAATACTCGAATTTAGAAAGAAAACGTTTAATTGACTTGACTCTCGAGATCGCTTTGTCCTATGATCAGATATTTATTTTATACCCCCCCCCCAATAAAACCACTCTAACAGCAGTAGTCTAGGCCTACTTAGCAAATAAAATGTATTCTTTGTTAAAAATCAAGCACCCTCGTAACAATAGTTACGGCGTTCCTCCAACAGTTGGCGATGAACGTGCTATTATCTCCCCTGATCAGTGCTGTTAACTCAAGGTGCCAACTTTTATCAGTCAGGACTAAATAAATTACCAAATTAGACTAAAAATTACCACATGCGTTAAATTCTGTTGGCGAAGCAATCTCAAATATTCCCATATTTAAGGCCAAATCCTCATAAATTCCCATTTCTATAAATTTGCCTAAAATTCGGCTAAAGAAATTCCCACGATTTGGGAAATTTCCCAGGAGTTAACAGCACTGCCCCTGGTAGGTTAAACCTGAAGTTTGCAGTGACGTCAAAATAATGTGACAAGACTAGTCGGGCTGAGAATAAATTTAGAATAAAATGCAAAGTCTTATTTAAAAACGAATATTTAAAAGTCGTTAAATAAAGACAAACAAGGTGATGACATATTCCCCGTTGTAGCCTACATGTAGTTTGATTATTGTCAGCATCTCGTTGTTTTTTGTTTTTTTAAAAATCTGGCAGTCTATGAATATGTGGAGCAACTGTGCATGCCCGAACCAATGTAAACGAGTTGACCCTTTGCCTTCTGAAAGTGAAAGTTCTCTGACCACTGGTTCAATTATGCTCATTATGTGAGTACTGAAATTATCTATGTCGCCAAAAGTATTAATAAAAATAATAATAACAATAATAATAACAATAATAATAACAATAATAATAATTAATCATATTTTTTAAAAATAATATTAAAAGGAGTCAATAAATTTAGTAAAAAAAGAATATTGTGTATGTACAGATTTTTAAATTGTTAAGTGTCTTTTTTCTCTTAATTTTTTTAAAAATGAAAATAAAGAATAACATTAATTAAGCTAAATTATGTCATAATCCTGCATGATCATCGATATCTTCATACTTAAACTTCATGAATTTGGTGACACATTCAAGTTATATAGATCTACGTTTGTAAAGGCGGATAAAATAACTAATATTATAAGGAAGAGAGATCTCGATGAAGTAAGAACGCATTTGTTATTAAATTTTTAAATATTTTATTTTTACAGATTTTTCTCCATGCTATTCATTTATCTGATGGTCGGTATAAGTTTTAACTACACAACCAAAAAATCTGGAAAAGAACTTTTGCCAAACTATAATTTCTGGTCATCATTGCCTGGCCTCATTGCGGTGAGTAATGGGCACCAAGACTTGCAAATACAACACAAAGATAATCGAATACACCCCTCTGATAGACATAGGGATGAAAACACTTTTCTTATTCCGTATGGAAGAACAAAAACATACAAATCCTTGTTCCTCCTTTTCGGAACTCGGGCGTGGAATGGGTTGCCTGAGGAAACCAAGAAAACCAACACTCTATCAACATTTAAGACTCTAATATAAATTATGCAAGACTAGACATAAACCATGACAAAGCGTAGTACGCAATAATCTTATTTATATAAGGAGCGTCTGTAAAAGTTAAGATAAGATACGATACGATAAGATAAGAAAAGATAGGATTAAAAAATTAAATCATGATCCATGATGAAGTCGTAAACTAAAGTGTTCATGGGCACTTGTAAAAAACCCATCACCTTAAAATAAGTACCTACACAATGTAGGCCTATATGTGTGCACGCTTGAAATAAAAATGTGTGTTGTCAATATGCCTCCATTGTAGAACAGATGTCTTCACACTGATTGAATATAGATTTTGTATGTCTGCTTTCAGGATGGTTTCAGGTTGGTGTTCACGTGTTCCAAGGGGCGCAGTAAGGCACAGTACGATGCAATTTAAAATGACGTCATCGCATTCTTCGTGGGCCTCAACTTTCACATTCTCTTTACTAAAATTCATAATCATTCACTTTCACGATATTTAAAAAAATATACACTTCATGATATTTCAAAATAGGCACGTTTATTATTTTACAAAATATCAACTTCATAATCTTAATATACCATAAGATTCACGGTAAGAACAGGGGGCTTAAAAAAAAACAACTACGGTATTTGATTAAAACGTAACTGTATGTTACCTTCATGATAAATATCGCACATGATGTTATGTTGGTATGATTTTAGATGTTGACTGTATGAAGTTGTTTAATCATTGGGTTTGGATAAGAGGCCGCTGCAATTAATTATTGTAAGTGTATATGATTATTTTTAACTAATGTTTTAAATTTGCTATTCAATTATCTGATTGTCAGTATAAGTTTTAACTACACAACCAAAAAATCTGGAAAAGAAATTTTGCCAAACTATAATTTCTGGTCATCATTGCCTGGCCTCATTGCGGTGAGTAATGGGCACCAAGACTTGGAAATACAACACAAAGATAATCTAATACAACCCTCTGATAGACATAGTGATAAAAACACTATGTTATGTTGGTATGATTTTAGATGTTGGCTGTATGAAGGTGTTAAATCATTGGATTTTGATAAGAGGCCACTGCAAATAATTATTGCAAGAGTATATGATTATTTTTAAAATAATGTTTTAAATTTGTTGTTCATACAATAAAGATCGGGACAGTAAATATTAGTTGTTTTTTAAGTTGCTTTTTTAATTTTAGTACGAGGTTAGGATTTATAGCTACCGCTTATCTAATGTTATGTAATAATATAATGAAATGTGCCACAGAAATGAGGAACATTTGGAGAAAGATGGCGTTGTTAATGTTTACGTAATATTTATAGTCAAATAGATAATAATAATAATAATTAGAATAATAATAAGAATTTTAAAAAAATATCTGAACCTGAAATAAAAGTATATGCAGGAAAGTGGTTTTTCTGCTATGATAAAACTATGATATGTTTGTAATCTCTTTTATTCGCTTTCTCTGCTGATAGTTTTACTATACATTTTTTAAAGTTAACTTAAAAAATCAAATGATTTCAAAAATCTTGGCTACATGTATTTGTTGAATTTTTTAATCGTAACTAGTGCTTTTTATTGTGACGGTACGCACCGGTACGGCG
>CALYLW010000283.1:0-17500 GCA_944989445.1 Ampullaceana balthica | reverse complement strand
ATTATTTATAATTTCCAATAATTAAGGGGAGGGTTTATTTTAACCCGGAGACTTCATTTTAAAACAAAGTCTCCGGGGGTGACTTTGTTTTAAAATAAACTCTCCGGGGGGAGACTTTATTTTGGGGGAGACTTTATTTCGTGACACCGGCTCACATAAAGTAATAAAATCAATTATAATATTACGCGGGAGAAGTTTGTACTTAAAAATATATGTAAATTATTAATAATTAATTATTTATTAATACAAAAATTTAAAAATATTGAAAATTTTTAAAATATTTTCTTTAATTTTAATCGAATTTTTATGGATTAAAATAATTTTAATCGAATTTTTTTAACGATTAATCGAGAAATTAATCGTTAATTTATGCAGTCCTTAAAAAAACAAGAAAAAAACATCTATATACCTTTCTTGATGGAAATGGGTCAGTTTTGTTCTCTTTCAAAAGTTCTGCTTGTTTGCCTTGGCTGTTGTTACTTTGTCTCACCGCTGTTGTTACTCTGTCTCACCGCTGTTGTTACTCTGTCTCACCGCTGTTGTAACTCTGTCTCACCGCTGTTGTTACTCTGTCTCACAACGGTTGCTGTTGTTATTGTAGGAGGTTGTTGATGCTCCTAAGAACGACTAGAAAAACTTTAAATACTGTTCCAGTAAAGATGAGTTCTCATGTAGATGTATCACAGGTACTACTTGGCTGGGACTAGAAGAAGAAATTTCTGTTAATAATACGTTAATTGAACTGATCAAAGTGAGACCGTGACAGTCTGCGGCAGGTAGCTAACGTTGCACATTCGCCTCTCATTTATAGCATCATTTGTTGACGATTCACTGTACCCCCATCTCCCCCATCCATCAAACTCCGTCGAACTTCCGAAATCCTTATACATCCTTTAATAAAAGTAACACCTTTTTTCTTTCTTATTTTTTTCTCTTGGTGCCTGTTTATATGAATGTTGCATACAAAAAGAAAAAGTGAAGGCAGAGTAGTTGGCTGATTTGAGTTTAAGAAAAAAATAAGATCTCTCTGTTTGTAAATGTATATTTATAGGTAACGTTTATAGAGATGGGAGTAATGAAATAGTTGATTTTATTTGCTGTCTTCTTTCATTGTGGTTGTTGTACTGGGTTGGTGTTATAGTTGAATAGTTGGGTTGTTGTACTTGGTTTGTGTTATAGTTGAATGGTTGGGTTGTTGTACTGGGTTGGTGTTATAGTTGAATAGTTGGGTTGTTGTACTTGGTTTGTGTTATAGTTGAATGGTTGGGTTGTTGTACTGGGTTGGTGTTATAGTTGAATAGTTGGGTTGTTGTACTGGGTTGGTGTTATAGTTGAATGGTTGGGTTGTTGTACTTGGTTTGTGTTATAGTTGAATGGTTGGGTTGTTGTACTGGGTTGGTGTTATAGTTGAATGGTTGGGTTGTTGTACTGGGTTGGTGTTATAGTTGAATGGTTGGGTTGTTGTACTGGGTTGGTGTTATAGTTGAATGGTTGGGTTGTTGTACTTGGTTTGTGTTATAGTTGAATGGTTGGGTTGTTGTACAGGGTTGGTGTTATAGTTGAATGGTTGGGTTGTTGTACTGGGTTTGTGTTATAGTTGAATGGTTGGGCTGTTGTACTGGGTTGGTGTTATAGTTGAATGGTTGGGTTGTTTTACTGGGTTGGTGTTATAGTTGAATGGTTGGGTTGTTGTACTTGGTTGGTGTTATAGTTGAATGGTTGGGTTGTTGTACTGGGTTGGTGTTATAGTTGAATGGTTGGGTTGTTGTACTGGGTTGTTGTACTGGGTTGGTGTTATAGTTGAATGTTTGGGTTGTTGTACTGGGTTGGTGTTATAGTTGAATGGTTGGGTTGTTGTACTTGGTTGGTGTTATAGTTGAATGGTTAGTTTGTTGTACTGGGTTGGTGTTATAGTTGAATGGTTGGGTTGTTGTACTGGGTTGGTGTTATAGTTGAATGGTTGGGTTGTTGTACTAGGTTGGTGTTATAGTTGAATGGTTGGGTTGTTGTACTGGCTTTGTGTTATAGTTGAATGGTTGGGTTGTTGTACTGGGTTGGTGTTATAGTTGAATGGTTGGGTTGTTTTATGTTTAGAACGTATTATGTTTAGCTAGGATAAATGTATACATAGTGATGTTAGCATGTATTCTAGAGTGTAAATCCTTTTGATATTATTTCCAACGTGAAAAGCATTGTCCAAGCAAGATGACGTGGTTTGACACCTGCGCATTAAATTCGAATCCTGGCTTTTGTAACATCGCCAATGTTACATTAGTAAAAACATGATATCGTAGTATAACTACCTTCAAAGCTGGGATCAACTCCCTGGGTCAGTCATGCGTGTCATGAGGAGTTCTACTGTTTGCCCAAGATAAGGGGTGGGAGGTGGGATAAGGGGGGTTGGGAAATAGACTGATTGAGTTGGCCTTGGGAATTATTTGCTAAGGAAAAAAATATGTCTACAGGACGTTGAGTGGGCAATTGAGTGGTAGCAGTGGGGAGGGGCAAAAGGAGTGGGAAAATGAGTGGTTACAGGGGGGCAACGTGAATGGGCAATTTAGTGGTTGCAGGGGGCAACGTTAGTGGGCAATTTAGTGGTAGCAGGGGGCAATTTGATTGAGCGATAAAGTTGATATTTAGGCGAAATCAGTGGGGAATAGGGGATTAATTGGACACATTTAATGGGCAATTTAGTTGATACACGAGGAACTCATTTAGCTGGGAATACAGTTCATGAAGAAACAACAATGAACGGTTGAAAATGGGCAACTTGAGTGGGCTTTATAGAGAACATTGAAGGGGGGGGGGCTTCAGTTTGGAATTCAAAGAATAAAGGGGCAACTTCAGAGGGAAAATGAATGGATAAATTTGGGAAAATGTCGTGGTAGACTGGGTGGATAAAGGGGCAACTTGAGTGTGAAATTGATCTCGTTTGATTTACAAAATACAAACTTTGATCAGTTCAATTAACGTATTATTAACAGAAATCCTTATTCTAGTCCCAGCCAAGTATTACCTGTGATATATCTACATGAGAACTCATCTTTACTGGAACAGTATTTAAAGTTTTTCTAGTCGTTCTTAGGAGCATCAACAACCTCCTACAATAACAACAGCAACCGTTGTGAGACAGAGTAACAACAGCGGTGAGACAGAGTAACGACAGCGGTGAGACAGAGTAACAACAGAGGTGAGACAAAGTAACAACAACGGTGAGACATAGTTACAAAAGAGGTGAGACAGAGTAACAACAACGGTGAGACAGAGTTACAACAGCTTTGAGACAGAGTTACAACAGCGGTGAGACAGAGTTACAATAGCGGTGAGACAAAGTAACAACAACGGTGAGACAGAGTTACAACAGCTTTGAGACAGAGTTACAACAGCGGTGAGACAGAGTTACAACAGCGGTGAGACAAAGTAACAACAGCGGTGAGACAAAGTAACAACAAAGGTGAGACAGAGTAACAACAGCGGTGAGACAGAGTTACAACAGCGGTGAGACAGAGTAACAACAGCGGTGAGACAGAGCTACAACAGCGGTGAGACAAAGTAACAACAGCGGTGAGACAAAGTAACAACAAAGGTGAGACAGAGTAACAACAGCGGTGAGACAGAGTTACAACAGCGGTGAGACAGAGTTACAACAGCGGTGAGACAGAGTAACAACAGCGGTGAGACAGAGTAACAACAGCGGTGTGACAAAGTAACAACAGCGGTGAGACAGAGTTACAACAGCGGTGAGACAGAGTTACAACAGCGGTGAGACAGAGTAATAACAGCGGTGAGACAAAGTAACAACAACGGTGAGACATAGTAACAACAGCGGTGAGACAGAGTTACAACAGCGGTGAGACAGAGTTACAACAGCGGTGAAACAGAGTAACAACAGCGGTGAGACAGAGTAACAACAGCGGTGTGACAAAGTAACAACAGCGGTGAGACAGAGTTACAACAGCGGTGAGACAGAGTTACAACAGCGGTGAGACAGAGTAACAACAGCGGTGAGACAAAGTAACAACAGCGGTGAGACAAAGTAACAACAGCGGTGAGACAGAGTTACAACAGCGGTGAGACAAAGTAACAACATCAGTGAAACAGAGTAACAACAGCGGTGAGACAGAGTAACAACAGCGGTGAGACAAAGTAACAACAGCGGTGAGACAGAGTTACAACAGCGGTGAGACAGAGTAACAACAGCTGTGAGACAGAGTAACAACAGCGGTGAGACAGAGTAACAACAGCGGTGAGACAAAGTAACAACAGCGGTGAGAAAAAGTAACAACAGCGGTGAGACAGAGTAACAACAGCGGTGAGACAGAGTAACAGCAGCGGTGAGACAAAGTAACAACAGCGGTGAGAAAAAGTTACAACAGCGGTGAGACAGAGTAACAACAGCGGTGAGACAGAGTAACAACAGCGGTGATACAAAGTAACAACAGCGGTGAGACAAAGAAACAACAGCGGTGAGACAGAGTAACAACAGCGGTGAGACAAAACAACAACAACGGTGAGACAGAGTTACAACAGCGGTGAGACAGAGTTACAACAGCGGTGAGACAGAGTAACAACAGCGGTGAGACAGAGTTACAACGGCGGTGAGACAAAGTAACAACAGCGGTGAGACAAAGTAACAACAACGGTGAGACAGAGTAACAACAGCGGTGAGACAGAGTTACAACAGCGGTGAGACAGAGTAACAACAGCGGTGAGACAAAGTAACAACAACGGTGAGACAGAGTTACAACAGCGGTGAGACAGAGTAACAACAGCGGTGAGCCAGAGTAACAACAGCGGTGACACAAAGTAACAACAGCGGTGAGACAGAGTTACAATAGCGGTGAGACAGAGTAACAACAGCGGTGAGACAAAGTAACAACAGCGGTTTGACAGAGTAACAACAACGGTGAGACAGAGTTACAACAGCGGTGAGATAGAGTTACAACAGCGGTGAGACAGAGTAACAACAGCGGTGAGACAAAGTAACAACAGCGGTGAGACAAAGTAACAACAGCGGTGAGACAGAGTTACAACAGCGGTGAGACAGAGTTACAACAGCGGTGAGACAAAGTAACAACAGCGGTGAGACAGAGTTACAACAGCGGTGAGACAGAGTAACAACAGCGGTGAGACAAAGTAACAACAGCGGTGAGACAGAGTTACAACAGCGGTGAGACAGAGTAACAACAGCGGTGAGACAGAGTAACAACAGCGGTGAGACAGAGTAACAGCAGCGGTGAGACAAAGTAACAACAGCGGTGAGACAGAGTTACAACAGCGGTGAGACAGAGTAACAACAGCGGTGAGACAGAGTAACAACAGCGGTGAGACAAAGTAACAACAGCGGTGAGACAAAGTAACAACAGCGGTGAGACAGAGTAACTACAGCGGTGAGACAAAGTAACAACAACGGTGAGACAGAGTAACAACAACGGTGAGACATAGTTACAAAAGCGGTGAGACAGAGTAACAACAGCGGTGAGACAAAACAACAACGGTGAGACAGAGTTACAACAGCGGTGAGAAAGAGTTACAACAGCGGTGAGACAGAGTAACAACAGCGGTGAGACAGAGTTACAACAGCGGTGAGACAAAGTAACAACAGCGGTGAGACAAAGTAACAACAACGGTGAGACAGAGTAACAACAAGGGTGAGACAGAGTTACAACAGCGGTGAGACAGAGTTACAACAGCGGTGAGACAGAGTAACAACAGCGGTGAGACAGAGTAACAACAGCGGTGTGACAAAGTAACAACAGCGGTGAGACAGAGTTACAACAGCGGTGAGACAGAGTTACAACAGCGGTGAGACAGAGTAACAACAGCGGTGAGACAAAGTAACAACAACGGTGAGACAGAGTTACAACAGCTGTGGGACAGAGTTACAACAGCGGTGAGACAGAGTAACAACAGCGGTGAGACAGAGTAACAACAGCGGTGAGACAAAGTAACAACAACGGTGAGACAGAGTAACAACAGCGGTGAGACAGAGTTACAACAGCGGTGAGACAGAGTAACAACAGCGGTGAGACAAAGTAACAACAACGGTGAGACAGAGTTACAACAGCGGTGAGACAGAGTAACAACAGCGGTGAGCCAGAGTAACAACAGCGGTGACACAAAGTAACAACAGCGGTGAGACAGAGTTACAATAGCGGTGAGACAGAGTAACAACAGCGGTGAGACAAAGTAACAACAGCGGTTTGACAGAGTAACAACAACGGTGAGACAGAGTTACAACAGCGGTGAGATAGAGTTACAACAGCGGTGAGACAGAGTAACAACAGCTGTGAGACAAAGTAACAACAGCGGTGAGACAAAGTAACAACAGCGGTGAGACAGAGTTACAACAGCGGTGAGACAGAGTTACAACAGCGGTGAGACAAAGTAACAACAGCGGTGAGACAGAGTTACAACAGCGGTGAGACAGAGTAACAACAGCGGTGAGACAAAGTAACAACAGCGGTGAGACAGAGTTACAACAGCGGTGAGACAGAGTAACAACAGCGGTGAGACAGAGTAACAACAGCGGTGAGACAGAGTAACAGCAGCGGTGAGACAAAGTAACAACAGCGGTGAGACAGAGTTACAACAGCGGTGAGACAGAGTAACAACAGCGGTGAGACAGAGTAACAACAGCGGTGAGACAAAGTAACAACAGCGGTGAGACAAAGTAACAACAGCGGTGAGACAGAGTAACTACAGCGGTGAGACAAAGTAACAACAACGGTGAGACAGAGTAACAACAACGGTGAGACATAGTTACAAAAGCGGTGAGACAGAGTAACAACAGCGGTGAGACAAAACAACAACAACGGTGAGACAGAGTTACAACAGCGGTGAGAAAGAGTTACAACAGCGGTGAGACAGAGTAACAACAGCGGTGAGACAGAGTTACAACAGCGGTGAGACAAAGTAACAACAGCGGTGAGACAAAGTAACAACAACGGTGAGACAGAGTAACAACAAGGGTGAGACAGAGTTACAACAGCGGTGAGACAGAGTTACAACAGCGGTGAGACAGAGTAACAACAGCGGTGAGACAGAGTAACAACAGCGGTGTGACAAAGTAACAACAGCGGTGAGACAGAGTTACAACAGCGGTGAGACAGAGTTACAACAGCGGTGAGACAGAGTAACAACAGCGGTGAGACAAAGTAACAACAACGGTGAGACAGAGTTACAACAGCTGTGGGACAGAGTTACAACAGCGGTGAGACAGAGTAACAACAGCGGTGAGACAGAGTAACAACAGCGGTGAGACAGAGTAACAACAGCGGTGAGACAGAGTAACAACAGCGGTGAGACAGAGTTACAACAGCGGTGAGACAAAGTAACAACAGCGGTGAGACAAAGTAAAAACAACGGTGAGACAGAGTAACAACAGCGGTGAGACAGAGTTACAACAGCGGTGAGACAGAGTTACAACAGTGGTGAGACAGAGTAACAACAGCGGTGAGACAGAGTAAAAACAGCGGTGAGACAAAGTAACAACAGCGGTGAGACAGAGTAACAACAGCGGTGAGACAGAGTAACATAAGCGGTGAGACAGAGTAACAACAACGGTGAGACAAAGTAACCACAACGGTGAGACAGAGTTACAACAGCGGTGAGACAAAGTAACAAAAGCGGTGAGACAAAGTAACAAAAGCGGTGAGACAAAGTAACAACAGCGGTGAGACAAAGTAACAACAACGGTGAGACAGAGTTACAACAGCGGTGAGACAGAGTAACAACAGCGGTGAGCCAGAGTAACAACAGCGGTGACACAAAGTAACAACAGCGGTGAGACAGAGTTACAATAGCGGTGAGACAGAGTAACAACAGCGGTGAGACAAAGTAACAACAGCGGTTTGACAGAGTAACAACAACGGTGAGACAGAGTTACAACAGCGGTGAGATAGAGTTACAACAGCGGTGAGACAGAGTAACAACAGCGGTGAGACAAAGTAACAACAGCGGTGAGACAAAGTAACAACAGCGGTGAGACAGAGTTACAACAGCGGTGAGACAGAGTTACAACAGCGGTGAGACAAAGTAACAACAACCAAGGCAAACAAGCAGAACTTTTGAAAGAGAACAAAACTGACCCATTTCCATCAAGAAAGGTATATAGATGGGGTTTTAATTCTTGTTTTTTTAAGGGCTGCATAAATTAACGATTATTTTCTCGATTAATCGTTAAAAAATTTCGATTAAAATTATTTTAATCGATAAAAATTCGATTAAAATTAAAGAAAATATTTATAATATTGTTTAAATTTTAAAAGGCGCCCACCTTTTTCATAAGCCCAACTAACTTGACCTTGTATGATAAATACGTAATATTGAACTTCCTGAAATGTACACAAAGTATTTTATAATAGGTGCTGTAGGGCGCCTACGGCGCCCACTTTTTGTTTGTTTGTTAAAAGCATAAGTAATATTCCCTTGTTTTAGTAGCGTCACGGACAGGACAGACGGGACGTGCAGTTAAAAAATAGTGTGGTGATAGCACTGTAAAAAATGTTATATAAATACTTTGTGTACATTTCAGGAATATTTCGTATTTATTACCACGTTTTTATTAACTCGCTTTCGTTGGTGTGGCATTGTTGGTTTCTTGGTTTGTCCAAGATTTTTTCAAATCTGCCAAAGTAAAATTGAACCACTTCTGATGGTCCTAGAGATCTGAAAATTTTACCACATATAGATCTTGGATGACAATGCATTGTATTAAAAATTTCAGATCGATCGAATGTACCGTTATTAAATTATTGAACTTTTTAGTTTATCTATAGTCTATATATAAGCATCTGTAACCGTCTGCTTTTGTTGACATCCGTGAGTTCCCCCCGTGACCACATCACAATGTTTTTAAAATGTTGGGTGGGCGCTTGTGAGGTGTTTGGTAAAATAAATAGAGGTAAAAAATATTGTTAAAAACTAAGTTTTTATTAGTGGACTGAAAAGAATAAAATAAATAAAGGTAAAAAAAGGATTTTTAAAAACTACGTTTTTACAAGCGGACTAAAAAGAAGAAAATAATTTAAAACTTGTAAGTTCAAGTACTTTGATTTAATATGACTAAAAACGTGGGGCGGGTGTTTGGTATAAAAATTAAAGATTTCTAATTTAGAAGGCAAAAGAGCGATCGATAAGTGAGAGTATGAGTGAGCTGCATATGTTGAACCTCATAAGCGCCCGCCCCACGTTTTTAGTCATATTAAATCAAAGTACTTGAACTTACAAGTTTTAAATTATTTTCTTCTTTTTAGTCCGCTTGTAAAAACGTGGTTTTGAAAAATAATTTTTTTACCTTTATTTATCATACACTAATTTTAGAAAGCAGCGCACCAAATTACTGCACAAAAAAAAACTCTTTGAGTCAGGCAGCACTGTTTGAGTCTATGTTTTAAAAAAGCAGAGTGATGTCCCTTAGCGTTAGGCCACATAATTGAGCGTAAATATATTAATAATAATTTACATATTTGTTTACGTACAAACTTCTCCCGCGTAATATTATAACTGATTTTATTACTTTATGTGGACCGGCAGACGTCAACTAAAAAATGGCTGACAGCATCAGCGCAGTTAAATTCAAACATATAACTAGAAAGCTGAGCAAAAATTTTGTTTTTAAGCTAACTGCGGATGGCAAAGTCGAAGATGGTGAAAAAGTTTACTGTGTTCACTGCCTTAAACAATTCTCTTTCAAAGGATCAAATACATCGCTGACGTACCACCTTCAGGGATTTATAGTCAAAAACTTTGTTTTTACGGGTTTGTTTTATTATTTTAATAATATTTTTACAATTATTATTTTTAAAATTATTATTTTTTCTTGTATCATTTGAGAGAACAAACAGGTGTCATTATAAATTTCGGTCTATAACTTAAGAAAACTTTTTGTCAAAACACAAAATAAAAATCTATAACTATAAGTTCCATGAGCTTAATTTTATCAGGACACGTATCTTAATCACCAGCAATTGAGCCAAACCCTTTAAGCCAGTGTTGTCCAACCGGTGTGCCGCGAGAAAATTTCAGTGTGCCGCGAAAGATTTCAAAAATACTATAAATTGCTAGGCTTTTCGAACCTTCAACTTTTGAAGAAAAAAAATATCCTTAGCCGAAAGAGAATTGAATAAAAACGCTTCATGTTTGTATTGTTCTGGTTGTGAGAATCTCTTGAAAGCTACACAATTTCTCTCCTCCATTGGGAATAAATATCTGTTGTAAGTAAATAAAAACCCTTTCCTGCTGTTCACTTTTTTAAAATTTTAAACAGACGGCAATGGATAATTTTTTGAAGAGAGGCCAGAAGGATTCCAGCGAGCATCAAAATGGAGAGAGAGCTGCGAAATCCAAGAAGAATGTTACCAAACGGAAATATCACGAGGAATATCTTGAGTATGGTTTCATACAATGTACAAATGATCCTTCTCTTCCATTTTGTCTTAATTGTAACATGGCATTGTCCAACGAGTCCATGAACCCAGTAAACTGAAGCGGCATCTGAACTCAAATCATCCAGGATTGAAAGACAAGCCGAAAAGTTATTTCGCATCCATTCGGTCCAACTTAGAGCAGCAATAAAAAATAATGAAGAAATTTTCCTCAATTCCTGTCAAAGCTCAGTTAGCAAGCTATAAAATTGCGAATCTTTTGGTCAAACAAAAGAAATCTCATTTGGACGCTGAGACAATCATATTGCCGTCTTTACGAATCGCAGTTGAGACTATGGAGTTGGGACCCGACGCTGTTGAAAAAATAAATAAGATTCCACTGTCTCGCCAGAGGATAGGGACGTCGGATTGCTGACATTTCGACAGATTTGGACAATCAAATTAAAGAGCATTTTGCGGAAGCCGACGACATCCAAAAGCTCTGGGCAATGCAAATCGATGAAAGTACTGACATCAGCGGAAAGGCGCAACTGCTCGCATACGTCAAACGTGAAAGACTGCAGATGATAGACAGAGAAATGAGAGTTTGCTTATCCAGCAATGAGCCGCGTTTTGAGCTCATCTGCTCCAAAGAAAACGCTCAAGTATCTCATTAATTATGAAACATCTTTTGAATGAACAGTGATTTCTTGTGTTTTTTTTAGGTGTGCCGCGCAAATTTTTTACCAGTTTAGTGTGCCGTGAACCATTTTCGGTTGGATAACACTGCTTTCAGCCTATATTGTGCTTCAATATTTTCAATAACCTTTGAACTATGACGCAATTCAGCTAGACAAGGGACGTTACTCTAAATCTCTAAAGCCTCTTATGGCGTTGAATTATTTTCATAAGTTTAATAAAACATTAACAGCTTCCGGTGACGCAAACTTTCTTGGGAGGTTGGGTACAAATGCCAGAGTTGTATTTTGCCACGTGATGAAAGGTCAAAGGTCACCCGGTCAAATAATAAGATCAGCATTAAATAACTTTCGTGTGAAAAGAATCGACTCTGAAAGCCAGGGTCAGCTGTATGTATGGGAGCTGTATGTATGGGTCAGCTGTATGTATGGGAGCTGTATGTAATGGCGTGGGAGGGGAAGCAAGGGTATGTGCGCAAGACGTGACTGACGAAGTGGATGAACTCAGAAATCTTATGTTTACATTTCAAAAAATGCGCACAAAATCAGAAGGTCACGCGAAATGTGAATGTATTATGAATCTAATTTTTATTGCTTGATTTTAATCTTTTACTCCAATCCGTCTCTTCCACTCTTAGATGAGTGTCAGAAAGGATACTTACTTACACTATAAGATCAAAATCAGCTTGATAACCCAATAATTAAAAAATGGTTTAGTTTCTAACGTTAGAATGTTTAAATGTAAGATCTGCACTCTTTTGCAATCTGAATATTTAAGAATTTTCTTTTGCTGTTGTAGTTGTTAGTGATATTGTTGTTTTTGTTCTTGTTGACATTAAATAAAATTCAGAGTTTTCCAGAAATTTACGCACACTTATCTGCAGGGTTGTGCCCCTTTTTGAAGATTGCATGACAATCCCATAAAGAAGGCTTGTTCCCAAACCCCGAATGACAATATATAAAGTAGGATCTGTTCACAAACCTTTATGGCCAACCAAACCAATATTTTCTATTCGATTCTGTATCCATGATTTGTGCTCGAGTCTGTATTTTGTACTCGAGTCTATATTTTGTACTCTAGTCTGTATTTTGTAATCGAGTCTATATGCATATCCAATAAAACACGCTGTACCTAAATGAACCATTTTGGAAAACGCGTAATAAAAGTCGCTCGTACCATAAACCACATCAAGTGTAAAGTTATTACTCATTATTTTTATTATTGGTCCATCTACCGGATCAAATGTCGTGGTAACTAGAAGACCACGCAGCAAGGTCAATAACGTGATAATGGTAACACACTGACTCCAACATTCAAAGAGTTACCTGGTACTCGCCCCTTGCTGTGACCGCGACCTTTGTGTTACCAGTAATAGAGTTTGATTTGTGACTGTCTATAAATCTGAGAAATTCAATAAAGACGAGAGGAAATTAAATAAGTACTGAATGAGGCTGAAAAATAGATAAGTCAATATGATAAGTGGAACTCTCTATTGACTGTAGATTGTAGATCAAACAAACACTCTGAGACTCTTAAGATATCTCAGTGGATTTGTCTGGGATCTGTAACACGTTACACACTGCATGTAGCACACATCGATGGTAACTACACACTAAACACATCTAATGTATGTCAAGAAGAAAGATTTTAACAAACACAAATATTGTATGTCTGAAGTAAAGATTTCAAAATAGGGCTGTTATCGATTAATTTATTTTTAATCGTTAACTTTTGAAAAATTATCGATTAATTAATCAATAATTTCGATTAAAACCAAAAATAGAAATTTATGACGTCATTAAACTGAACATTTCTCACGGACATTGAAAATTAAGAATATTTTGAACTAAATTTCATGACAATGTGTTGATACTTGATTTGTGCTGAAGGTGGTACGTCAGCGATGTATTTGATCCTTTAAAAGAGAATTGTTTATGGCAGTGAACACAGTAAACCTTTTCACCATCTTCGACTTTTCCATCCGCAGTTAGCTTAAAAAACAACATATTTGCTCAACTTTCTAGTTATATGTTTAAATTTAACTGCGCTGATGCTGTCAGCAGGGCCGTCTTAACGCATAGGCCCGTTGGGCATTTGCCCGGGGGCCCACGAGCATATGTGTCCCATGAGAATATTTTTATTTATATATATTATATATATTCATTTTTTATTCCTGCGGGGGGAAGGTCCCAACACTATTTCTTTGCCCGGGGGCCCAAAATGGTGTACTGACGGCTCTGGCTGTCAGCCATTTTTTAGTTGACGTCTGCCGATCAACATAGTTTAATAAAATTAATTTTAATATTGGATGTTTGTACGTAAAAAAATATACATAAATTATTATTAATTATAAATAATTTATTATTTATTACTAAAATTTAAAAAAAATATTATAAAAATTTTCTTAAATTTTAATCGAATTTTTATCGATTAAAATTTTTTAAATCGATATTTAATCGATAAATTTTTTATCGATTAATCGAGAAATTAATCGATAATTTCCGCAGCCCTACAATAAAGTAATTTATTTGATGTTCTAATGCTTCAATTAGGGTTTTACATGGTATAATATAATATATATTATATAAATATGTTGCAAGGACATGCAACTCATCAAAGCGTTTGTTTTTCTTTTATAATTCCATCCATGGATAAAAAGCATTTCTCGTTGTACTTCTTGTTCTAAAGATAGAACCACGTCTTCTGAATTTTCCTTACACATATTTTTTCTCCTTCTAATTCGACTTTGAGTTGATATCTCCATCCCTTCACAAATTGTTTGGCTGATATAACAGCATTTTGTATTAGTACATCTCTTTGTTCCATGCAATGGCTTTGCATTAATTTTTTTTTAAATGACGGGTTCCCATAAATTGAAATAACAGAGGAGAAAAAGATTGCATTGAATTGAGTAAAATTCCAGCATCTGATCCCCTTTTCCTAGTTACTTCTTCAGATGTCAATTTTTCAAAGTGCTTGAAATTTTAAAGTATGTCTTTTTCGAAATTATTATGCCTATTGTGTTATGCCTATTAACAGTGAAATTTGAAAATTTACATATTCTTGTCATAAATCTTAATAATTTTCCATAAAATAGACGAATTCAAATTATTTACACATTACTATTACTTTAATTGGATATGCGTAACATGCTTAATGAATAACCGTATTTTAATGGAAAACACAAATTATTTGTGCTACTTTAGTTCAATAAAAATAAAAACAAAATAAATTTAATTTTTAATAACTTACCTCACAATAATTTACAGAAAACTGAAAGAGTAATATAAATTACTACTTGCAAGTTAAAGACAAAATTTGAACCACCATGCCTTGTAGGTACTTGTGGCGCATCATTCTGCGAATGTCGAAATTCCACGTAAAAACTGTCGTGGCGATATTAATAGCACACATTATTCGGCCCAGGAGTGATGTGTTGTTTTTTTTTGGGTAGTTCTCTTATGAAAGCGTCAACTGTGACTTACACCGCTTAGTTTTCCAAACAAATGGATACGTTTTTTTAGCGATTAAAAATTTTTGAACGGTTTTGCGTTAGTTATAATATCCACTACGTAATCAAACAAATGTTGTGCGAATCCCTTAAATACGAATATTTTTGTTTCACCTTGGTTTCCCCCCTTCAAAAGAAAAAGGGCGGTTGTCTGAAAGAGTTGTATATATAATTAAATGTTTTGGTCTGCGATGGTGCACTATTTCGAGAGCAATCCAAAAGGTGATATTTATTCAAGGTACACCATGGCATGTGACCTCTGCTTTATATACAGCACTTGTGCATCGTTTGGTTTTCGCTGGGTTTTGTCTCAAGGGGACGCGGTGGTCGAGTGGCAGCGCACTGGACTGTCGTACCGATGGTTACGTGTTCGAATCCGTGTGAAGGCAAGGGCTTGTTCCTACATAGTGTTAGGCGGCTGGGTAATGCGTGGAACCCACAAAGCCGTGGCCTGTGAATGCTGCATCACTTGCAAACAGATCATATGTCATGGTCTGTGGACGCAACTATCTTCTGCATAGAAGGAGCGTCTGTATAGATAAGATAAGAAAAGAGATAAAGACACTTACTTTTGGGCTGAAGCGTTTTGAAATTATATTATACTTTATGTTAGTGTTTTATACAAGTGTGCGCCAAAGAAATATCAAATTTTGGATATATTAAAGTATGTCGATAAAATTACAAATGGTGATAGGTGTAGCAAAAAGAGACTAGAATCAAACCAAACAACAAGAAATATGTGTGTGTGAGTGTGTGTGTGAGAGAGAGAGAGAGAGAAAAGGGGGAGAGAGTTTAACAACAAAAGTCAATTTTATAATTATGAAAACAAATGATGGAATAACGCCTCTTCTTTTCTTTTTTTAGCGCCCAGGATCAATTGCAGAGCTGCCCAGTGGGGTACTAGAGGTTTGGTGAACAAAAGGCAATAGGCACAAATCTGTCAATGATTGTAGCCTCGATTGATCCCCTTAAAAACTAGTTCTTGTCTTAACCTGTACTGTTTTGCCAGGAGCGAGCAGCATTATTATTTATCGGCTTCATATATCTATCTATATATATATTATATATATATATTACTAGATACAACCCGTGGCGTAGCATACGCCGCAGACTTGGTCATAGATAGTGCAAAGAAAGGGGGATAGAACGGACACAAACTGCAGCACGAAGAAATCAGAACAACGCGAATGAACATCGCATCGCTGACTTATTGATGGTCTCGAGACATGCGCACTGCAGCTAGCTACCTGCCCCCACCGTGTTATTTCGTTGGCACACGATTTCTATTGTTAATTCCATACATTTATCAAGCAACACTATTTTATTAATAATAATAAGTACTTATTAAGGCAAGACTACAATTACTTTGAAGTGGTCGGTTTCTATTTAGACATTGGATGAGACTTAATTTATTCACTGATAAGACAATCAAAACATTGAGATAAAAAATCAGACACAAGCGGTTTCAATGAACACAGAAATGGTCTTCCGAATGTACCTACAACTTTTAATATGGATTTGAAACTCAAGCAATCTTATTTCTTGACTGTGTTATAAAAAGCTTTTACCTGTTCTTGAAATCCAGAAAACATTTAATTTAAAAGTTCCAAACATGTGTTTCTTAACGTTCCAAAACAAATATATAATCAAGCAGAATGAGACACGAGTAAGATTTAAGAAGATTAAAGTGAATAAAAAATTTGATTGGACTAAGGCAGTAGGGGATTACGTCAGCCTGAGTCAGTTCTTTTTTTATCTCCTGAATTTCCGAAAACTAGCCGCATGGTAATGTTTACCCAAGCGAAGCGGTTGTCTGCAAGATGGCAATTGGCCTAGCACAACCGACTGTAAACAGTATAATTACTTAATGGCCTTGAAATTAAACACCTTCTAATAATTAATAAGCTATATAAGTCTTTTTTAAACATTGCTAAGGCGTCACCAAGGGTTTGCGGGTGTGTGGACCGCACTGGGTGACGCCATCGTAAGAGGAGAAATCAGAATGTAAAAATCTGCATGTTCTCGATATTTGACACTGGCAGACTATAAGGGGGATGTCTGGGAGGGGACGGGACACCATGACATAAGCCCAAGTGACGTCTCTGACATGATACTTTCAGGTGTTCGAGAAAAAGTCTATCGGAAATAAATCAGAGGATATCAAAGTTGTTGGTATGATAATCACTCTACCCTCAGCCAGAGCGATGCCCCAGGAAAAGATCCTACAAAGTTTAAGGGAACTAGAAATCCCGAAATGCCAACAGCGATCGACATTTATTAGAAATATCATTTGTTAATAAATATGAAATTAAAAGAGTGATACACTGTTTTTGTTATGGAGATCACATGAATGCGTCCCGATTGTATTCACATTTATGAAGCTAAGAAGATGACGCTGTGTACAATAAATAGTCTGCACCAATCGGCTGCCAAGTTGAGATGTCATTTGTCTATGCATGTTATCAAAATACCGGCGTCTTCTTCTTCTCTATTTTCTTAAGGGCCTGCGATCGATGCTGTGATCATCATGGCTCCTACTCCTGAGAACGTTGGACGGTTTGCCAATGAATCTATGAAGATGTCGTCCGTGCTTTCGTGCATCTTTAATGTCGGGGAAGGTACTATCGAAATGAAGAACTCCACTTTCAAACAAAACTGACTTGAGATAGTTTCAGACATCAGAATGGGGAGAGTGGGGGAATGATATCCCTGGGTCATCTGTGCGCTATTGTCCTCATACACCAACCTGTTTGACAATATCGGCTAAAATGTAAGGTTTTAAAGCTGATCTAGTTCCATTTTACTAATAGTTAAAGTTAAGGCTTTAAAATAACATATAACATAAAAGACAGCAGCTTTCAACCCTGACGACTTAGAATGTTGGTGTTAGGTCCATTGCTTATTGAGTTTCTCGGCCTTGGCA
>CALYLW010000282.1:660000-663728 GCA_944989445.1 Ampullaceana balthica | reverse complement strand
TGTTGTTTTTTGTTTTGTGGTTTTGTTGGTTTTTGTGTTTTGTTTTTGGTGTTTTTTGTTTTTGGTTTTTGTTTTGTGTTTGTGGTTTTGTTTGGTGTTTTGTGTGTTTTTTTGTTTTGTTTGGTGTTTTTGTGTTTGTTGTTGTTTGTTTGTTGTTTTGTTTTTTGGTTGTTTTTGTTTGTGTGTTTTGGTGTTTTGTTGTTTTGGTTTGTTGTGTTTGTTTGGTGTTTGTGGGTGTTTTTGTTTTGTTTGTTTGTGTTTGTTTGTTTGTTGGTTTTTTTGTTGTGTTTGTGTTTTGTGTGTTGTGGGTTTTGTTGTTTGGGTTTGTTGGTGGTGTGTTTGGTGGGGTGTTTGTGTTTTGTGGGGTTTTTTTGTTTGTGTTTGGTTGTTTTTTTGTGTTTGTTTTTGTGGTGTTTTGTTTGTTTTTGTGTGTTGGGTGTTGTTGTGGTTGTTGTGTGGTTTTTTTTGTTTTGGGTGTTTTGTTGGGTTGGTTTTGTTGTTTGTGTTGTTTTTGTTGGTGGGTTGGGTTTTTGTTTTGTGTTTTGTTTTTGTGTTTTTGTTTTGTTGGTTGTTTGTTTTTTGTTGTTTTGTGTTTGGGTTGTTTTTTTTGTGGGGTGTTGTTGTTGGTGGTTTTGTTGTTTTGTTTTGTGTTGTGGTGGGGTGTGTTTTGTGTTTGTGGTGTGGTTGGTGTTTTGTTGTGTGTGTGGTTTGTGTTGGGTGTTTTGTGGTTGTGTTTTTGTTTTGGGTGGTTTGGTTGTTTGTTTTTTTTGGGTTTTTTGTTGTGTTGGTTTTTTGGTTTGTTTTTTTGTGTTGTTTTGTGTGTGGTTTGTTTGTGGGTTTTGTGTTGTTTGTTTTTGGTTTTTGTTTGTTTGTGTGTGGTGTGTGTTGGTTGGTTTTTGTTTGTGGTTTTTTTGGTGGTGGGTGTGTTTTTGTTTGTTTTGTGGTTTGTGTGTGTGTGTTGTTGTTTTTGTGGTTGTGTTTGTGTGTTTTGTTTTGTTGTGTGTTGTTGTTTGTTTTTTGTTGTTTTTTTGTGGGGTGTGTGTTTTTGGTGTTTTTTTGTGTGGGTGGGTGTGTGGTTGTTTTGTGTGTGGGTTGTGGTATTTGTTTGGTTTTTGGGTGGGGTGTTTTGTGGGGGTTGTGTGTTTTGTGGTTGGTTTGGTGTGTTGTGTTTTTGTTTTGTGTTTTGTGGTTGTGTGTTTTTTGTGTTTGTTGGTGTGTTTTTTTGGGTGTGTGTTTTTTGTGTGTGGTGTGTTTGTGTGTTGTGTTTTGTGTGTTGTTGGTGTGTGTGTTTTTTGGGTTTGTTTTTTTGGTTTTTTTGGGTGTGGTTTTTTTGGTTGTTTGTGTGTTGTGTTTTTGTTGTTGTGTTTTTGTTTTTTGTGTGGTGTTGTTGTGGTTTGGTTTTGTTGGTTGTGTTTTGTGTGTTTTGTTTTTTGTTGGGTTTGGTGGTTTGGTGTTGTGGTGTGTGTTGTTTTGTTTTGTTTTGTGTTGGTTTGTGTTTTTTGTGTTTTTGTTTTGTGTTGTGTGTTTTTTTTTGGGTGTGATTGTTGGTTGTGTGGTTTTTGTTGGTTTGGGTTTTTGGTGTGGTTGTGTTTGGTTTTTGTTTTTGTTTTTGTAGTGGTTGTGTGTTTTTTTGTGTTTTTTTTGTTTGTGTTTTGTTTTGTTGGTGATGGTGTGGTTTTGTTTGTGTTTTGTGTGTTTTGTGTTTGTGTGGGGTTGTGGGTGGTTGGGTGTTTTTTGTGTTGTGGTGTGTTTTGGTTTGTGGTTTTGTGGTGGTGTTGTATGTTTTGTGTGTTGTGTGGTTTGTTTGTTTGTTGTTTGTTTTTGTGTGTGTGGTTGTTTTTTGTGTGGGGTGTTTTTTTGGTTTGTTTTTGTTGTTGGGTGTTTGTGGGTTTTGTTTTGTTGTGTTTGTGTGTGTTTTTTGTTTTTTTGTGTTTTTGTGTAGTGTTTTTTGGTTTTTTTGTTTTTTTGGTTTTTTTGTTTTGTTTTGTGGTTTTGTGTATTTTTGTGTTTTGTTTTTGGTAGTTTTTTTGTGGTTTTTTTGGGGGTGTTTGTTTTTTTTGTGTTTTTTTTGTTTTTTGTTGTTTTTTGTGTTTTGTTTGTTTTTTGTGGTGGGTTTTTGTTTTTTTTGTGTGTTTGTATGTTGTTTTTTTGTTTTTTTGTGGTTTGTGTTGGTTTGGTGTGTGGTGTGGTGGGTGTTTTTGTGTTGGTTTGTTTTTTTGTTTGTTTTGTGATGTTGTGTGTGTTGGTTGGTTGTGTGTGTGTGTATTTTGTTGTGGTGGTTTTTGGTGTTTTTTGTTTGGTGTATTGTGTTTTGTTTTTTGTGGTGTTGTTGGTTTTTTGTGTGTTGTTTTTTGTTATGGGGTTGTTTTTTTGTTTTTGGTTTGGTTTTTTTGTGTTTTTGTTTTGTGTTTGTGTGGGGGTGTTTTTGTGGTTTTGTTGTATGTTTGTTTTGGGTTTATGGTTGGTTTTTGTTTTTTGTTTTTGGTTTGTTTTTGGTGTGTTTTTGTTTTGGGTTTTTTTGTTTTTTGGGGTGTTTTTTTGTGTGGGTGGGTTTTTTTTGTTTTTTGTTTTGTATTGTGGTGGGTTTTTTGTTGTGTTTTTGTTTGGTTGTGTGGTATTTGTGTTTGTGGTGGTGTGTGTTGTTTTTTGTTTTTTGGTTTTTTGTTTTGTTTTTTGTGTGTTTGTTGTGGTTTTTTTGTTGTGTTTTTGTTTTTGGTGTTGGTTGGTGTTGTTTTGTGTGTTTTTTTGTTTTGTGTGTGTTGTTGGTGTTTTTGTGTTTTGTGTGTGTTTGTTTTTTGTTTTTTTTGTGTATTTTTGGTTGTTTGTTTTGTGTTTTTGTTGTTTTTTTTGGGTTTGTTTTTTTTGTTGTGTGTGTGTGTTTTTTTGTGTTTGGTTTTGTTTTTTTGTTGTGTTTTTGTTGTTGTTTGGTTTTTTTTGGTTTTTGGTTTTGTTTTTGTGTGTGTTTTGTGGTGTTGGTTTTGTGTGTTTTGTTTTGGTTTTTTGTTTTTGGTGTTTTTTTTGTGTTGTGTTTTTTTGTTTTGTTTTTTTGTTGGTTTTTTTGGGTGGTGTTTTGTGTTTTTTTTTGTGGGTTTGTGTTTTTGGTGGGTTGTTGTGTTTTGTGTGTGTGTGTGGTTGTGGTGGTGTGTTTTTTGTTTTTTGTTTGTTTGTGGTGTTTGTGGGTGGTGGGGTTTTGTTTTGTTGTTTGTTTGGTGTTGTGTTGTGTTTTTGTGGGTGTTGTGTTTTGTTGGTTGGTGTTTTTGTGTTGTTTGTTTTTGGTGTGTTTTTGTTTTTTTTGTGTTTTTTGGTGTGGTTTTTGGTTGATTTTTTGTTTGTGTTTTGGTTTTTTTGTGGTTTGTTTGTGTTTGTTGTTTTGGTTTTGTTTGGTGGGTTTTGTGGTGTTTTTATTGTTTTTTTGTTTTTTTGTTTGTTTTTGTTTTGGTGTGTTTGGGGTTGGTGTTTGTGTTGTTCGGTGTTGGTGGTGTTGGGTGAGTTAGTGTGTGTTTTTTGTTTTTTGTTAGGTTTTGGTTGGTTTTGTTGGTGTTGTTTGGTGGTTGGTTCGGTGTGTTGTGGGTGTTGTGTTGTTGTGGTTTGTGTTGTTCTTTGGTGGTTTTTTATTGGTTTTTGTGTTGTTTGGGTTTTGTTGTTGTGTTGATTGTTTTGTTTGTGGGTGTGTGGGTGTATTTCTGTGGTTTTTGGGTGGGAGGTTTTGTGTTTGGGTTTCGTTTGTT